>JAAGNO010030273.1:23798-44373 GCA_033439905.1 Ceryle rudis | reverse complement strand
ATGTAATTACCATCAGGGGGTTGGGTACGGTACTGGTGGGGCATGTATTTGTATATATTCCATCTATTATTATTATTTTCATTTTCATTAAAGCTGCTTTTGTTTCCTTTTCTAATCTCTAAGTCTCTCTCCCTTATTCCCTTTCTCTTCCCCTGTGGGCAGGGAGGGGGGTTAACAGAGAGTGTCTGTTATTGGTCTATGGGACTGTCCTGACCGTTAACTGTGACAACCATCAAAAGAATTTATCCTGAAGACAAGACAAACACTTGTAGGGCAGTATTTTTCTATCTGCATAGCACCTTCCGAGAGTTTCCCTTAGTACTAAAATTTCTAAGTTAACTATAGAAAAAAACCCCATGGACTCAAACAAGATATTAGGGCATCATCTCCACAATCAACATGTGACAAGCTACTGCCTTCTTCCTGACAGTGAAAATCCTCTAACAAAAAAATGGCCATGTAAATACCACAAACAGGGCTACTTTCTCTCAAAACGTGATGAAGAAAGCAGGTACAAGTATTACAAAATTAAAAGGATTAAATTCCAATAAAAGATTAGTGCATAAAAAGCAGGCTATAGCAAAAGCTTGGGGTGCAGAAAGATGAAGACTCTGACAGCCATTCCTGTATCACTGAATGTCCTTTGTTAACAGATAAGCTGTAAAATTAACTAGATTCCAAGGTGCTTTGTTTTGTGTGTTGGGTTTTTTGGTTGGTTGGTTTTTTTGTTTATTTTTTAAACCTGACAGCTTCATTTTTCACCTCTATTTAAATGAATGGGGTTTTTTTATAGTAGATGCAGTACTCTGGAAAAACCCCACTCCCATGGTTTGAATTAAAAATCAGTAAATGTTAATTCCAGATGTTCCAATAACCTGAGGTCTGTGAAAATGAACACACTTCAGTCCAAGTCAGCAAAGGTAGCAAAGATTCTCCATGGAGAATCTGCATACCTAAACCTGTAACAGTGCCACTGCAGGTATATTATTTATCATCTTTAAGCAGTTTTCCATGCCTGGATTACACAAAACTTGTTACCTAAAAAAAGTCATAACTAAGGCAAGCATAACTAATAACTAATGCTTAAGGGTGATTTTTAATTACACTGAACTATATTCATTGCAAAGGCATCCAAAACCAATTTCTAACCTTTAGAAATGTTATTCTTTATTTGCAGCTTGGTTTTTTTGTTTGTTTCTGGTTGGGGGTTTATTGTGTTGGGGTTTTTTTTTTATAATTAATTCAATTATCAACTGTAATAGTCTGAAATTTGTTTGGAAATGTATTGGGTAATTTATATTTATGCAGAAGTAAGACTGATTATGTTTTGCAAGGTCTGCAGTTTCCTATATATGCTGGTTTACATATGGAAAAAAAACCACTTTTTATCTATACATTTCTCCCTCAACAACTTAAAAGTTTTTAACAGCATTGTTCCTGAATTAGTTAGACTACTGCTCAAGTTGTAGCACAGCAAAGGCTTGATGTTTGGTGGAGGAGACATATATACCAGCCAGCTATAAAGTGTCCACCGTTGGTTAGAAATAGCCAGCCCTCAGCTTAGTCTAAAAAGAGACAAAGAGAGCTGGGGCATCCATTCTCTTACGTGGATAGTGAGAAAGGCTGAGGAGTACAGACACTGGAATAGACACTGGAGTACCAGCTTCCAGCCAGACTGAAGAGAACTCAGATCCATAAAGAAACGATGCCAGGAGCGCTCTGCAACAGACTCCAGAAGCTTGAGATAATAATGAGATCCTACACAGAAATAAGCTTTGACCAGTAGCCAATACTGGAAGGTACTATGAAGTATTTAATCTTTATGTTAGCATTGACTCTGAAAATCCAAAAGAAAATTAATAACATTTCTGTCAGACAGACTACCTTCTACTAACAGCTTTGTGGTAGGAGGATCTGTTAAGGGATAAGGAAAGTGAACAAAATAGTCCTAAATACCTGCTTTTCCTCAGTGGTACTAAATGAGATCTTATGGAATGCAGCACAGTAGTTTCCAAAAATATTTTTGTTCCTCAACATGACTTTAATATGCCTCCCAACATTGCTAGAGATTTCATCCACCTAACACAAGGAGCAATGGGAGACAGAATGCTGCAAATGTGTATGTGCTCTTTACTAATGTATCCCAATATCAAGAATTTCCACTCTGGAGGAGCTGGTTAGGTTTTGTTTGCCTGCTTTTTTAAATAGGAAGTTTATGTGTGAAGTCACTGTGAAGGCAGCATGTCAATCTTTTACAGAATGCATTCTTCATGCATCTTTTTGTGAAGACCATTCCCATAAGAAGTCCTGTACAACACCTTAAGTTTCTCCTTTGACATCAAAGATGCTTATAATGAGTAAGTTAATTTCATGATAAAAGCTATAGTCTGAAAGGTTGCCACCATTATGGCTTTTACAGCAGCCATATTTGTCCTTCTTTAGTGTGCTCTCAGATACACTCTGCATTAATTTCAACAGGAAGGGTGTTGAGCCTTCCCACGTTACTAAGTTTTATTTGGCAAGCAGGTCCTGCCACCTGGAACTGAGGTGAGGTGGAAGAGTATAGACTTTGTGCCTTTGAAAAGGCCCAGACCCTGGAGGACTTGTCTCTGCTGTGACTTTTATAGACTTGTTTTTCCTGCACAACTCTATTTTCCAGGATCCTGGAAAGATCAAAGCTTGCATATAAACTTCACAATTGTCTCTACAGTGCCAGATCCTGAACAAAAAGTTACTTGTCTTTTCTAGGGTTATTGCTGTATTTTTGACAAGCTATTTTCGGTACTAAACTTTCTGCTTCCAGTTCCTGGTACAGCCAGTTATTCTGTGAGAGTGCCACATCCGTTGTGCAGAGTACTTAGTTCTGGAGATCCTAGTTGCAGGGCAAGTGAGTTCTCCACTACTCACTTAAGGTCTAAATTATACAATATATTAAGCTGACCAGTAGGAAGGCAAGCTTGAAAGCCTTAGGAAACTTAAAAAAAAACCAAAAACAAACCACAATCAAAAACAAAAAAACCCAGTAATTTTTTAACTCCCAGTGTCCATAGACAAACAGTTAAGAAATCTTGGGAGCTGCTAGCCAACATGAACTTCAGAAGCACTTATCTTCCATAATACATTTTCCCCCAGACAGACAGCCTTGTAACCACAGCTTCTTCACTATGCAACAATTAGGCAATAACCTGAGCATTATCAGAAGCTTACCCATGGCAGCAAGAAGCTCTACAGGTTGATTTATCCTGTCCTTGATAAGCCAATTTGTCTTGAGCTAAACCTCACTGTTGAAGGTGGATTGCAACAGAATCTGCACAGTGTCTTTTAAAGTCATCTCAAATGCCTCCACGGGTCAAATGCTCTCAAAACACATTAATGGGCATGCAGGTTTTTCAGACAGCTTCTTCCTTCAGAGAGTAAATCTGTACTATCCAAGGAAGTTTTTGTAATTGTGGGATGTTAGCAAACATCTGCACACTAGTAGGACTAAAGTACGCATTACAGACTACCAAGATTTTCCATGTTCAGGAATTTGTGGTAGATCAACTGCACTGATGTGAAATTACATGAGCTGACCTGATGCCAACTGCATTTTACATTAGAAACTGCTAAAGTAGGCAAGGACGGCAGTTCAACTGGTCTGTGACTTCCACATAATCTAATACACCTGCACTTGGTCCACAGAAATGGCTTCAGTTACAGACTGTTGCTCGTTTCCAAAGCAGATAGAAACATTAACATTATATGTGTTTCATTGCACGAAATCCTGCCCTAGGTCTGTACACTGCAGACACTATTGTAATACTAGTGTCATTTCTTTTACATGGAAAATTGCTGCAGTTACCAGGGCTGATGACAGCAAGTGCTGCTCACAGGGGTCATTCAGGTATTGTCAAAAAACTGCTCTAATAAATCATGTATCACAGCAGGAACCATGAACTCTTATTTCATACTAACCCAAAGACAGTGTGCACATCACCTAATTTGTGATCTCCTGTTCAAATGCTTTACCTTAACATTCATACTGACTTAAAAGCATTTTAGTCATACCATGGCTAACAGTGTACACTAGTGAGCTGCCCTCCAGTACTTTATCCCTTCCCTCTATGAGCAGCACACCAGCACTCTGTAGAAATGTGGCACCTCAAGTACTGTTGAGAGTAAAATGCAAGCCTTGCATTTTACATCAAATGTAGTATATGAGATGAGGCTACTTCAACAAAGCCACATTCCTAGTTGTATTTCTGCTACTACAGATCAGTGTTCAGGCTATGAAGATACAGGATGACAGCTCACACCTGAACAGAAATAGCAAGAAACAGAACATTATGAGAACAAGGCAGGTGTACAGTTAGAAAGGTTTATGAACTCTTGTACAAACACCGCAATGTTGATTAAAGTCCAAAAGAAGAGGCACTGAAGAATTCTCACATTCCACTGCACAACACAAAGGGTAGAGCTCTGCTAATGTCTGTAAACACTCTTCAAAGCACCAAAGGCTGACAGATTTCTCCTGCCCAGCCCAGGTTAAAGCAATTTTTCTGGAGGCTTGCCATGCTCTGTGGGAGGGAGGTTGGGGTGTAGCAACAAGCTGGATTTAAAAGATCCCCAGCTGGAAGCACAAATACAGAGAGTGATGTTTAAAACTGTTAGTCCCCTGGAGAGAAGCAGGAAACTCTCTTTATGACCCCCAGAGTATTTGTTTTTCCAACAGTTTCCCAGCTCAGCTTGAGATTCTCAAGGACAGCAACAAAAAAAAGTTTTCACTTTGCTCAAATTAGGTTTGACTGGTCCTTGGGTTGGCAAGGTGATAATTTAACACCCCATTAACAAGTGCATTATTGGAGGAAATTCAAATGAACCAGTTTTAATGCTAATTGAATGTTTTCAACCTCAGTTTGCACAAGGAGTATTTATTTCCCCTTTTGAGTACAACAACCACTGTTTCCATTTGTGGATCCACTGCTAACAATGGCAAGGTAAAAATTTCATTTGTAAATATACTATTAACTACTTAAAATTCAATTGCAAAGGATGCAACATGGCCTATTCCTTTATTACTGCTTACACTTTATACTTGCATATACTTCTGGCTTGTCTTTGGACAGAAAAGGGGAATTTTACAAAACATCCAACTTGAAGAAACCTACTGATTAGGCAGGTGATTGAATTAGTGAGGCCACATCTTCACTTGAGGGCCTTATTAACCATATGGAGATTAAAATACTAGTTTCATTCTTCCCCCCCCTGGAATTTAAGCAGACCAGGCTTAGTTTTGTTTCCAGCATTCTTCTCCTTGTGCATAGTAAGAGTATAGCAATGGTCCTGTCTTCTTGACAGCTCAGTTAGGCTCACTTTTCTGCCAATACAACTGCACATTCTTATTCCCGTTGGCTGTAATTGGTTTAACTACCTTTTCTGATTTAGCTCACCCAAGTTTGTTGCACACAGCAATGGCAAGACCAGAAAGTTTTTAATTTTTAAGGTTTCCTCTGACTAAATGTAATCAACTACTAGCTCTTCACAACTGAGGTGCTCAGATGAGGCAAATAGCAAACTATGTGCAGCTAACTGACTAGCCTTCAAAGCTTAGTTATTAATTCCTGACAGTTTAGGAGCTGGGGTGTCCTATACAACTGCTACCTCCATTGTTTGCTATATAGGAGCTATTGTGTGCTATATAGACCTATATAGGATAATAATCCTTGGTTTCTATACAGTGCCCAAAATAACTTTCATTCAAAATTTAAGTGCCATCTTAGGCAAGGTTTATCCACAATTTATTCTATACATGCTATGTATGGCACTGGGATTGAGTGTGGGATATTTTTCTCCTGAAACTGAGGTGGAAGACTGTAAACTTGTTATAAATGTCAACATGTCTAATTACTATTATTAATGTCCATAGAAGGCAGTAGTTTACCTCTTTTACAAGCCATAAATACTATCAGCTTTAGTTCAAACTTAAAAAGCTCCTGGATTAAGGGTCACCTTCAGTTTTTAATACGCAAGAGAGCAAACTAAGTTTCATCTCTGAAGAAGGCTAACCAGTTACTAGACTGGTTTCACTGTGCATGTTTTGATTTGCCCAAATCTCAAGTGGGTTACTTTAGGGTTTTCCTTCATTTGACCCCAGCGATGTTATCAGAGCACCAAACAGGCTGTGTCCTGAACACCAACAATACTACCAGAACTCGTTGCACGGGACATATCATTGTCTCTTACGTAAATGGCAGAAAGGAGTCAATTTCCAGTCCTAGTGAGACTGTCATAGTAAAAAAAAAAAAAAAAATTCAGCTTCCAACTCAAACCAAACCACTGACACTGACAAATTTATCGAGGCAGGTTAAGTACTTAGCATCATAAAAACCAACATTGTCTCACTTACCAGGACAAGCACCAACCTGTCTCATTTTTTCCCTACAGTCAATTTTAATAACCCAAACAGTAAATGAACAGCAAGAATCAAGTGGCTCTACACTACAAGTTACCAGAACTCCATTCCAGAAATCAATTTGTCATCTTTGTGTGCGTTATGACCCCCAAAAGTCTGCTTATTGGGCTTTTTTATTATTACAACAATAAAAAGCCCCTTTATCTACAAAACTATCTCAAGTTTATTCATCCTTGTGGCTGAACAGAGAGAAAGAGCAGCATCCACTGAACTGCTGACAAGCATCTGCAACCCTTGCTCATTAACTCCTTCAACCATAGTGACTCTGAATCAGAAGGCCAGCTCCAAAATTTCCTTTTGTGGAAAGAAGCCTTCTCCATCTCTCCTATAACCTTGCTCTACTCTATATCAAAGCTAAATGTGTTGATATTGTGTGTATGTGGAGTGTTGGGTCAGAGGTTGGACTAGACAATCTTGAAGATCTCTTCCAACCAAAGACATTCTGTAATATGCAAGATAGCGTGTACATTGTCACTGGAGTTCTCTGAAGAGATTCCATGTGCTCAGAATGTTCATCACTCTTGAGGAAGACCATTCCTTTGAAAAAATTTCAAAGTGATAATTCAAGTATTTTTTGTTTAAGAACACATGATGGTCAATTAAAGGCAAGACAAGTAATGCAAAGTAAAATAGGACAGACATACAGCACTGACCTAATAATACAGAGGAGTTTCAAAAGCAATACTGGAAGCACCACTATAAAGACCCCATAACCTGGCTGTTGGAGTGTTTTTTGCAGTCTGGATGAAGGAACAAGTAATATTCTTGTATTCATATATAATTATATTCCCATAACTGCCTTCAGAGAGATTGAGCTTTAGTAGTCACTTACATGTATAAACAGTACAGAGAATTAACAGATTAGTTTGAACAGAAATCAGGCACAAAGAACTACTGTCCCAATTCAGGCAACACATGTGCATGCCATCCATCTTATGTTCTCTATAAGCAGCCATTCAGCTCTTCATAGCATCTGTATTTTGTCTGTGCTGCCTCCTACCAATATCCTAATTAGACAATGGCAACTTTGTGGAAAGATCTCAAACAAGACACATATGTTTTTTAGTTACGTAGTTTTAGTAGCTACAATGCCTTATCGTGTAAGTTTAAAGCCTCCAGATATTTGGTTAGATTTAGAAATAACCTGAAGAGGAGAGAATCAACTTATTCTTGCAAAATAATATACAAAAAAAACCCCTTTTGTCCTCAAAACCTAATTGCTTCCTACTTTTTATTCCTCAGCTATCAGACTATCTCAATCTGACATCACAATTTCCACAAAGATTTGATGCCATGAAGAATAGCAGCTTTAACAAATAGTGTGTGGTGAACAGAAGCAGGCAAACACAGAAGCCACGAAGGCTCTTTTCAAGAATACATTCTTGAAGCCATTAAAAGATGTTGCTGTGGCCCAAAAAACATCATTGGGACCTAACCATTTACTACTCTGAGTCCAGCTCTAACTCCTGTGCCCTTGTAAAACCATTTCTCTATCTCGGTTTCCCTTCATCCATTAGCTCAGTGTGACTAATTTAAAAGCAGTGAAATTTTAGTAATACCCAGACAATTCAGAGGTGACACAGTGACCCAGTTTAACACTATTTCTCTACTTGTCTTCTACATTTAACAACTCTTACCAGCACCACTCTACTCCACATCTACTCATAGTCAAACCAACTGCGGGCTGTGATCCTCCAGAGCCCCACCTGTAATCCCATAGAATCCAAACAGAAGTTTTTCAGCCAAAGCCCTTAAACAAGGAAAAACACTTTGTCACACTATCACTAAGCAGCTGCTCAATTTACCCAATTCAACTTTTTCCAGTTTCATCCCCAGAAAATGCCTGCACAGTAATATTATCTCTAAAGCCTTAAGGCAAATAAAAAAATACATGACTGGGAAACAGCACAGTGCAGAAAACGAACAGACAAGCACTTTCACGCAGGTATCATCCTATAAGGTGCTTATCCTGGGCTAAAGGCTGACTTAGATGCTTAGAAAGCCAGTAACATTTTCACAAGACCTGTAGCTGAGACATGCTTTCTGAGCATGAGCAGACAGGACTTTGGCTATCCAGCTCTTCTATCCAGCACTTCCAAAAAGCACTACAGATTGTATGGAAATCAGACATACAGAGGCTTCTTTCAAATGACACAGCTTTCAAACACCAAAACCATTTCTTTTCTCGATAGAAAGAGTGGCTAGGAATTCTCGTACTCCTTAGCACCAAATTAAAATTAGCAAGATGTAGCCTGACATCATTTTAAGCAACATGACAACAAAAAAAGGCCTTTTATTTTTTTGCCAGACTGGTTCCTGATCTGGTTCACCTTTCAGCTCAGATAGATCTTGCTGGCATAATGGCAGGAGAACAGTCTGAAGTGGAAGTTGCTGCCATTCTCCTGGTTTGAACAAATATCACACTGTAGCCTCAGAAAGGGGCAAAATTGTCTTAGTTTGAGTACTGGAAACAGAAATCAGTTACACATTCCTTGCTTTCTACTTCATAAAGCAAAACAGATACTGGAAGAAACCCAAAACAAGCAACGCCTGAGCAGACCACAGACTGTTGGCAAATTATCAGCTAGAAAGATCTCAAACAGTCCCTTTTAAGACAACAGCAAGACCTAGCCCATTTGCACAACTTTTCATGTAGCTTGAAGCTTGATCAATACCTGTTCTCGAGAGCAGCACCTAGGACAACTCTTGGCTGGTACAGGTATCTCACACAGACCACTCGGAAGCACTCAGTGGTATCACAGATACAGGCTGTTTCCTGGCTATGCTTGCCTCAGCGATGACTTCTCTATTGAGCAACCACCAGCACCAATTGCAGGCACTTAACTCTGTTCTCAGGTAGTATAGCCCAAATGAATGAAACCAGTTAGAAAAATTCTCAAGTCACTTCTCCAAAGAGCTTTTTCACTGTAGGAGTTATCTGTCAGGTTAGTTGGTCAGATGATCCATGTTCAAAAGCAAGTACAGTTCTTCAGTATACACCACCACCTCGTGGCCATATGCCTGAAACTCCCATAACTGAATATATTCTGCAGTTTGAATATTAAGAGCCTCGGAACTGAATGATCCGCAAACTCATCCTGTGTGAGATGCTCTGTGAAGAGGGAAAAGTAACCTACATGCAAAGAGCTGTACCATTTCAGTTTCAAGGCAGCTTACACATCATATGTGCAAGCTATTACTTCATGCTATAACTGAAGGAAACTGCTACTTCCTAGGCAAAAGGAACACAAGAATTTGTGCTTTTGACTTTGAATACATTGAGACTACCACAGACTTCCCCCTTTCTTACTTTCAAAATGAAAGACAGGAACTAAGACAATATGTTTAATTTCTTCTCCTGGTGCATTAAGTCTTTTAATTTCTTCTCCTGGTGCATTAAGTCTGTGGATCTTGAAAATTGTCTCTAGCTCCCCAAGTAAAAAGGGATTTCAGAAACATTCTCATATTTACTGAGGTGAAAACATCAAATTATACGAGAGATAAAAATCAAAGGCTTTGCCATGGCAGTAACCTGCACAGAAGGCTGTAAAAAGATACACAGCAGATTACTCTGAAAGCAATCTAAAAAGTGGGGCAAATAACAAAGGGCAGGCAATGGGGAAGAGAAAGGAGGAAGCTAGAGAAGCTAGACACAGAACAATCAATACAATACCATGTCTTATCTAAGACCAAGATGACTTACCTCTACCTGGAAATTCCATATGCTGTTATTAGGCTGATCTGCCAAGTACGATATTAAATTGGTTTATTCCTCCAAAAATTCCCAGTCTGCATGTACTAACACATAATTATGAATGTGTCCACCAAAAGAGTTATCTGTGAAAGTGACAGAGGCTCTGTTTGGCTTCCCCCTCCCACATGCTTACTGTTAGAAAGACTCACCGACAGTTGTACCATCTTCACCCATAATGCACTTCATGGAGGTGATGATTTGCTCCACAACAGGAGGTGATAGTGATGTTGCATACACGGCACTATGAGAGTATGTCCTGAGGTAATCAATCAGTTCCTAGCAAAACACAAGAGGCATCAGACATTGCCTTCACAGCACTCGGAGAAATGCTTTATTGTTTTGTCTTAGTCACACATTAAAACAGGCCTCCACAAGAAACCTCTTTCAGAATGTCCTGGAAGAGAACAGTTATCTCAAGGATTGATTTTATGGTACAAGTAATAAACAGTTGAAAAGCAAACAGCAGGGACATGACAACCTATAATTATGTCACAGGGCAAGAATGTGTGTCGACTGAAGACAAATGCTTACGACAGATGCGTTTAGTCAATGCCACCAGCACTGGATTGCAACAAGGTGTTTGCATTACTCAAGCTGTGTGCAGGCTGCGTTTCAAAACTGTTTATTAGAACAGTGGGAGTATAAAACAAACAAAATAGTGGGGACCAGGATCCACAGATGTTTATGTATCATGCCCAATATAATTGTTTCCCCAAAAAAGGCACCAAACAGGGGAATAGGTCACAAAATATTCCCTCATTTGTCATCACAATATAAATAAAAGCAGCAGGTGTAATTTAAGGGTGCAAGAAACACAGCCTACACCCCTTCCTGCCTTTCCCAGTTAAGCACAGCTTCTACATTTGTTAGAGGGCAAAAGCAGGTCATATAGAAACAAAGGACCAACACACCATAGATGTAGGCTGCTTGTTGTTAACTGTAACAAAACCACTGTAAAATACCAAGACCTCCCCAGCAAAATACTATAAAGACCACTGTGAATACCAGGACAGACTCTATCTTCTGCTATCATAAAATTAATAATGATAACCCTGTAGATAGCATAGGCAGGGAACATATTGAAGAATGATGTGGAAGTATTCAATTTTATATTGTTGTCTGCCTGGAGTCAGACTTAAATCAAAGGAAGTTGTAAAGAGACTTTTAAATAAACAAAGTAAAAAGATTTAAGGCTTTTTACCACCGAAGCAATCCTCAATCAGTAGCTAAACCACTGCTCTGAAGGACTCTTAGCTGCTTTACCTTATGCCAAGGGAGTTAATCCCCCTAGATCACTACCTCTGGAAAAAAAATTATATGGTGTTCTCTTCTGGGGAAGTTGTCAGAGTAATTTTAATCCAATTGTAGTAAACTTCCTAAGAGGAACATCTGCAACTATCTCCATTTGGACAGGCTGAAGTAATTGTCACTATTGCTATCTGGTAGGAAAATAGTAGAATTTTACTCTTAAATAAAGCTTAGGAGCCTGATCTGTGAAATACATTTGAGGATATGAGAAAGGGGACAAATGCCATTGTCCATACAATCCCTCCCAAGGGGAGGAGTTCGACAAGGGCAACACTTTCTATAAGTATTTTCCAGTCAGGGGTAAAAAAACCAACCAACCAAGCAAGCAAAAACCCAATTAAAAAAGAACAGTCAAGAGAGTAAAAAAACCAGACAAAAAACATGAAAAACCACCAAAAACCCATCATCAAAAAACAAAGTAGTGTCTTTTTTAAAGCAATCTGTTTGAGTTCAGAGGTAATCACTTCTACCAGACTAACCTAAGAAGGGGATTTTCCTTCAAATAAGACTGAAAAACTTCAGCTTTTGGCATTTTTCCTTCATGTCTCATAAAAAGGTAACATTAAGAAATCCCCACTTCCTGGTTCCTAGGTGTTCCTAAAAGAAATATTACACCCCTACTGAACATTCTGCAAACTGAGATGACAACTGATCATGTAAGAACTATATAATTACGTGGTATTTTCCTAGGCTAGACTCTTGTATCACACAGACTTTCACTGTACTAGACAGTATGTAAAATTATGAAACAAACGGACTATCAGGGTACTTAAGAAACAGGTCAACTTTAAAATGCTTAGTGAAGGACTCCACCACCAGACTGAAGTACCCATGAGACTCCCAGCTTTTTACCTTCTTGCCCCCAATGTATCCTCCAGCAGCTCCAAAGCTTTTGGTAAATGTTCCCATCATGACATCCACATCTTCAGGACTGAGTCCAAAATACTCCACTACACCCCGGCCACTGGGACCCAGGGCACCTATACTATGAGCCTCATCAAGGTACAGATAGGATTTGTACTTCTTCTTAAGGGCAATCACTTCAGGCAAACGGACTATGGATCCCTCCATACTGTTGAGAAACAGAAATTCAGTGCAAGTGGATTTAATGGCGGAGACTTCCTTACAGAGCCTAAAGTCACTAAGCTTTTCTTTTCTTCACTCTTCAGGAATTATGAACCCACAAAATTTGCTAGACTCATTGTGTTCTGCAGAGAGATGAAAGATAACTCCTCCTTGCACCTGGGACCCAGATGTCGTACTTTCTACCTGTTTAACATCTCTAGGATGCTGACATACTGACTAAATAGTAGCAGCAACAGTAAATTAAGGCAAAGGAATGTGTTCAGTGAAAGTTTTAGAAATGGATGATCTCACTTTTACTTCCACCCTAATGTCTGTATTCTGATCTGATAGCTACTTACCTGTTGCTTTTAAGAACTTAATTGGCTCTCATTCATAGCACTCCAGAACACCCCATTTTGTGCTGAAAGTCACTATGATTTGAATGCCTAACACAGCTAAGTCTACTACATGCTCCTACTCACTTTCAGCAAAAACATGTGCACAATTCCATTCACACTAGCATGATCTAGTGAGCACAGAAAGAATGGAACAGACAAGCAATTTAAGACCTCAGGTCTGAGGTAAATAAGCAGTTTATATTAATTAATTTCTACAATCTAATCAGGATACAGGAAACATTGTGATAACACCAGGTTCAGCTACACTATTAGCAACAGAAAGTCCAGGATGCGAGACATATATAGCTCAATTGAATTTGCAGATGAGATTAATGAAATAACTATGAAGTGACAATATTCACAGTTGATTTGGCAAAGGAACCCAAATACTAAACAGCTAGATCTCATGTGGATGGTCTTAGGAATACAAAGAATAGTTTGTACCTGTATATTCCTTCCACCAAGATAAGAATTTTTTTCCAGGGCCTCCGTGTACGAGGTTGCCCATGCACAATAGCATCTTTGAGCAGCTTCTCCAGGCTTTGCATATCTGCACCAGAAATTACTGTTAAATGGTACCAAAACAGCTACTAGCTTGAGGTTTGACATGACTAAAGATAGCAATACTCCAGAAATGCACAATTGCTCCAGTGTGAAGGACAGACCATACATAATAAGCATAGGCTTCATCTAGCTGTGGGCCCACAGAAGAGATTAAAGGGAATGGGTAGTCACCCACTGTCACCAGTATGAACTCCAGGGAAGAATTTCACCATCCTAAGCTAGAAGCACAAGTTAGAGCATTAGGCACAAACAGAAAATAAACAAGGAAGGATATTTAATAAAGATAAAAGGGAAAATATCTCACTGTGAAGAAGAGAGAAAGCAATTTAGGTAGTGTGTCCTTGTGGAAATTAAAAAAAAAAAAAAAAGAACAAGCAAGCTAAAGAACAATTAACTAAAGACAAGTAAAAGACCAAAGTGCAGGATAAGAAGGGAAACAAGTGTACTGTTTCATTACTTAGTTTAAAATTGAAGGGACTGGAGGTGTAGAACAGGAAACAGCTACTAAACCGAAAACAGAAAAGGAATTTAGAAGTACCACTAGTGCAGGAAAGAGGACAGTGCTCAGGATATCAGAAACTAGACAAATGTTGGTAGCAGCGTATTCTGAAACCCTATTAGCTCTGGCTATGAACACTTGACATGATCCTAGAACACCTGACTAATGTGAGTAAATAAATATGCAGGAAATCATGCCTGGAAAAAAATCCAAAGAAAGAAAGGAGTGGAGATGTGAGTAATCAAACCATTAAAGCTAAAGTGCTGAACAACAGACAGATAAAAACAATCATGAAAAGAGGATTGGTAGACTAGGTCAGCTGTAGCAGCGAGAGGAGCTTGTGAACTAGAACTAGACTAGAAACTATACAGCAAAATAGGTCAGTTAATAGACTGTTAAAAGACAGCTAATGTTCAGAAAAAAGACAAAGATGAAGTTAGCAGTGGAGTCCCTGCCTCCAACAAATCTCTCAAAGAAGAAAGGACAAGTTTAGTGCAGTTAGGGAGAACAATGGAATATCAGCTTCTGCTCTGATCTCTCAGGAAAGAGGAAAAGACTGGGCACTAGGTCTGACTTAATGAAAATGACAAACTGCAGAATGAGGTAGGAAAAAAATGGAACCATGGAGCAAGTTTTTAAGGGGGATTTTTATTTTTTCTTCTTTTTTTTTTTTTCCCTCCATCATGTCTAAAAAGCAGAATATGAATGAAGCCATTAACATCTCAGGAAAATGAAGTTAACTAGGGCATCATAGAGTATAACAAGAATAGGACTAAGAACACACACGTAATTATGAATCATCTTGACAGATCAAGATCACTGCTTGCATTTTGCCTTCTGATTCTAATCTGCCAATCCATTCTCTTTCACAGATCCCCACCATCTGTAAAGCTTCTAGAATATCCCCCAATCTCACCATTGCTGGTGTGTACTCCTTCATGCAGATCATCTGTTCTTTCTCATCACACCAGAGCTTCTGAGTCCTTCTCCTCACACCCAAAACTATGCTTGGCACCACGTTCTCTGAAATTCTAGAGCTGGATGCAGTGCTCAGAAGTATGTCTATACAAGTGCAGAAGTTGAATGCAAAGTTTTTGTGATCTTGCCCAGCAATCAAGATTTATGAAGAGTTAAGGGGGTGGAAATAATAACAATAATAAAAAAAAATCATGGAATGTTACAGAAAGATCTATACTTCTGTAAAGGAAATTAGTCAAGTGATAGAGTATGCAAAAGAAATAATAAGCACAGCAGAGGTTCCACTATCAAGTAGGGCAAAGAAAGGAAAATAATTGCAGCCACCCAAGCTTTGCTGTCACAAACTTCAAAGAGAGCAAGAGTCATCATCTCAGAGATTAATCCTATAAAGAGCATTAGGAGCAGCTGAAGAATCAAAGTAGTCAAGGCCAGAAAGGTACCTCTTTCACTGAGAATAAAAGAAGGAAATACTAAGTATTTTTAATATGAAAGTTATTCTGAATACCTCCTTTGGAGGAAGCTGAAACTAGCAAAGTGAAACTTCTATTTACTTTGGAAACAAAGCAAGTTATTCAGTGAAATTAATCTATGCTTCACATCCCCAAAATTTCTTTTGTACATTGCACCAATACTGTCTAGTTCAGCTAGGACATCTACACTCAAAAGCTTTTGTTACTGTAGGATCATGTTGGCATCTGGTCCTAAAACTAAACTTTCCTACCCTCCAAACTGAAGTAAACTACCTACCTTGTAACGACCACTACAAGACTGCTTTACCATGTGACACAAAACAGTCCAACCACGCTGAGCTATACACGTAACAAGAAAACATGTTGAAATAGTAGTACCCCTAGACTTGACAAAGGGCAGCATGCTCCTCTTCATAATGCAGGAGATGTGAGAACAGCTTCAGAATAAACAGTTGTTAGTTGACACTGAACATACCAAAAAATATCCAATTCGGGATGATTAAATTCTCAGTAACAGCAGTCTTCTGACCTTTCAGGTAACCAGCAATTCACTTCCTCACATGAAATTGGATTTCTAAGTATTAGAAGATAGAAGAGATTGTATCTGATCTATCTGCAGAAAGGCAGAGACCACCATCTGATACTTACTGTTGTGCTTAAAGATTCGAATAGTTGCTCCTGACAGTCTTGCTCCAAGCACTAGTGATGCATGATTCAGTTCATCACTCAAAATCAGACAGCCCTGAATTAGAAGGGGAAAGAGGAAGACATTGAAAAGGTTATGTTTCACAGCCAAGCATGTAACACCTTTCAGCTCTGACCTGCTTAGAGATCATTTAAAAACAAAAAAAAAAACAACAACAAAATATTTCCAACACAAATGCAGGTAGTCCAGGTAAGACTTGCTAAGAAATGATTTTCAGCCTTAGTATGGTAAATAAAAATACACAACTGCTGTTAACTGAAAGAAACACTTAAGTTTCACTTTTCCCAAAAGTTCTGCAGCTGAATCTGCCAAATATCTCATGCTGATGATTAGTATTCATCCTCCCATGCAACCGGGGAAAACAGAGAGCAGAGCATATTGCTGCAGTTCACTCGGCAAGTCTATAGTGATCCTAGGAAACAAGCCACCAAAGTACCAGATTAAAGACCTTATCAAAGTGGAACTATTTCTTACATTAAGAGGTAACCACTGACTATGTGTGCTCAGTGGTACTAATTTTCTTAAATGAACAGAACCATTAAGTACTTCACAGATGGAGGTAACATACAAGAGACAGAACAAAATTGCAGAGTGAAACTGGGAAGTTTTCTGAAGCCATTAAACTTTACACTCAATTTGTTTGTTTTTTCAAAAAAAGGGAAGATACATCTTTGGACAAATATTAAAACAGGATATGTGTGCTCTGAGAGCAGCAATGATTGCAGGTCAAGAGCTGATACGCTGAACGTTCAGTCACAGTGTTACCACTGTGGACGACAGGAATGCATATTAGGGGATTAGTTTGTCAAAAAGCAATAATACTTCTAAATAACCTTGGTCCACTCCAATTACTATGCAAATCTGCTGCAATTCTAAAAGTGACTTTGATAAGTTAAAAATCCAAAAAGCATGTCAAGATCATGAAGATTTGACACTAAGCACATGCTCATTCTCTATTTCTCTATTAACAAACGGTGGAGGGAAGAGAATTTCTGCTATGAGAGTTACTAGAAGGAACTGTGGAGAGCACTGCCTACAATTACACAAGGAGGTGTCACAGACAATAGGAGTATTTTCTCCACAATAAACAAAATTTTGCACTAGAATTCTAACATTCCTAGAAATATTCTACATCCTGGGAAAGCTCGAGACTGGTTTTCCCCAGAAACTGCACTGAATCTCAAGTGTTCAGGATGCTGTTACAAGGATTCGCACTGCCTATTTCAGAGACTTTGTCATAAGAAGCATGGAAACCTCCAAGAATTTGAGCTTTGGAACTACTATACCAGACAAGGAGTATGTATACTATGTCGGAGGGCATTGATGTTACACACTACTGTATCAAAAACTGAATATAATAATTCAGTATTAGTTGAATATAATAATTCAGTATTAGTATCCTTCTTAAATGTCAGGAAGTAGAAAAAGTGATAGATTAAAAAAAAGATGAACAGGAGATTAATAGTCTAGAAGGAGCTTCTCCATAAAAACAAGTACAAGATTTTGTTAGAGAAAGAAAATTTAACTAAGTCAATGAGCAGCCTCTTTTCACCCCCCGTAACAGAACAGGACATTCAACCGAACAAAATAAATTAATTTAAAACTGAAGAAGAAATAGAGTCTGGTATTGTCTGCCACTAGAGACAGGGCAAAGGATCAAAGAAACCACTGGTACAATACAGCAATCACTGATATCACTGCTGCTACTACAGTTGATAAGACTTCAGTTGCATTTATCAGCAAATTTACACTTGAGAGAGTATCCAGAAAAAGACTAAAGCTAACTGGAGATCACACTACTGCTATCAAGAAAAACGTATGCTAGTGAGGAGTTACCAATGCATCCTACAACGCAGATACAGAAACTGAAGTGAATGTCACATTTTGCCACAAAGTGCTGTGTATATAAATGCATCATTCAGTCCCAAGCACTTTAATTTCACAAACTAAAATTACATGGAAATAAATTTCTTTTCTAATAAACAAAAAGGATCCTTCAAGCATCACTGCTCTAACTTCATTCCCTAACAACCTCTGTCAGTCTAGAGTTGTGATGAAAAGCTCTGTGCTACAGGCAGTAGAGAATGCTGCTATTAGATAGTTACAGCAACTACATTAATGACATTTACTTCTGAACAGGCAAGTTTCAGGTTTTAGCTTAGCCTCAAATGATCTAACAACTTCTGACTATGTAACCCTTAAATCTCACGTTATCTGTGGTCCAGACTCAGCATTATTTGGCAGTGACTGTACTAGGCAGCCAACAACTTGGCTATCAACAGCGGGTCTCTCCTGCTGAAAACTGCCAAGTGCAGAAAGACCTGTTTTTAGGGATACTATAACAGTGCTGAAATATAACTTTCAGTGTACACCAACTATACCAGTTTTCACTATCTGCTTAGTAGAAGCTGCTGTTAACAATGCATAGTGTATAAAGAGCAGCTAGCAGTAATGTTGCCAAAGCTTTTAAATTCCTTTTTCTGACCAACGCTTGATCAGATTATGGGGTAGAGTTGGATCCCTGGGATAGGCAAGTCCTATTTGTTGCTATTTAAAAAGGACTCGGAAGCAACATAAACCAAGTGCTTAAGGAATCCACAGAGCAAAATCAGAACAGATGGTCCAGTGTTACATATATCTGAGTAACTTTATTTCAGTGTTTTGTGTCATAAGCTAAGTAAGTTGATATAGGTGCCCAGGTACAATGTAAATAATTATTAGCTTCAAATCAGTGACTGTCAAAGAAACTTTCTGGCCAAAAGCAGATGCCATTACTGATAATATTTCCAAGTCACCAAAAATTCATCTTCTAAGCAGCTTTGCACCCAAAAAATGAAAGTAGGAAATGCAGAGACAAAAAAAAAAAAAAAAAAAAGTAGTGAAAAAATGAGAACCCATGAGGTCAATCAAGCATGGGAATCTCTGGGCTTGCTTTACTGAGAACTCATTGCCAAACAGGCTGTGCACACACAGACAATTGTGTACTGGGTGGTGCCAGAATTCAAGACTTATATGAGTCCTTATTTGCAGACAATGAAGAAATCAGAATTGCAGTGAGAAGCAACTTCAGGCAGACAAATAAAGCATTTACTGAATGTTACAAACTCTAAAACTGTTTATCCGACAAGAACGCTTTCCTTTGGAAGAGCATTTTCTGTTTGGAGTATTCACCCAAGTATAAGGGCTCTACTAGAGTTATGAGGCAGAAGCTTCTTAGTACTTTAAGGGTACAAAACTAAATATGTTCATTACTAACACACTACAGGCTGCTGTATTAGTTTGTGAAAAGAGCTGATTTAGGAAATGTGCAAGGTATGCACATGAAAACAGGTATGTTACATGCCTTGGAATTTACTGTTTAGAATACCTCAGTGGTTGTAAAAACTGTTTAAGTTCTAATGCAAAAACTAAGGAGCCAAATAAGGTGTCTCAAGGGTATTCTCAAAAAAGATTGAGTAACTTTGCAGTTGTATTGGGTCTGACTGAGCTGGAGTTAATTCTCCCCACAGCAGCCCTCCCAGTGCTGTGCTTTGCACTGAGAGCTGGAAAGGTGCTGATGACACACCCGTGTTATGGCTGCTGCTGGGCAGGGCTCACACAGCAGCAGCAAGGCTGGGGTTTTTTTTGGTGGTGGTTTTTTTTTGTTTTTTTTTTTTTTTTGTTGGGGGGGGTGGTTTTTTTTTTTTGGTTAATGTATAAGCAGTATCTTTTCTATGGCATGACAATGCAAAAATTGTTAAATTTTATACTTTTTATCAGTACCTATGATCAACTAATATTGCTGCCAGTATGGATGATGTCTGGTGTGCTTTCACATAGCTTGGTGAATATTTTTGGCACAGGTGTTCTGTTTTCCAGTTTCTTTTCAATTTTTTTTTTTTTCTTTGATGATATAATACACAATAAAAGCTAGTTTTGGCAGCTCTTATTTGAGGAAGAACAAAGATAGTGACAGAGTGATGAAATGGCTAGATCAGTGCTGTGATAACTGAAATGGGTACCTTCTGTTGTAGTCTACCTATTGTACTGCAGCAAATGTCTTTTTCAAGAGTGTCCACTGAAACACAGACCAGTGGACAAAATACATTTTAAATAGTGCCCATTTAGCAACAGTAGAGGAGAAAATCTAAAATAATAAATAAAAAGACCTAAAAGACTACTGCAAAGCACTAAAGTAAAAGAAATATTACTCCTTCCAGATCACCTCTACTTCTTCATGGACTGCTGAACTGCAGTGACTAACATTCTTCTCAATTTCAAAGAGTATCTGTATGGAATAAACAATTCAGGCTTAAACTAAATGAACAAACTATTCAATATATATATGTTATTTTTTCTGTATTATATGTATCAAACCTGTCTGGGAATTTTTTCTTCTTTTT
>JAAGNO010030273.1:6168-23698 GCA_033439905.1 Ceryle rudis | reverse complement strand
TTTTTTTTGGTGGGGGTTTTTTTTTGTTTTTTTTTTTCCCTCCCCAAATTCCCCCTGAAGTGGGATGGGGTTGACAAGGAGAGGACATGAGCAGGACAGCTGACTCAAACTGACCAAAGGGATATCCCATACCATATGACATCAGCTCAGCTAAAAATCGAGAAAAAGGAGGTGGGGGAGGGTCATCCGCTTGTCCTCCAGAGCACCCACTATGCATTGGCTTCCCAGAAAAGGGGCCAGACATTGCCTGCTGATGGGAAGTAGAGAATAAATCTTTGTTTTCTTTTGCTTCTGTGTACAGCCTTGCTTTACTTTTCATTAAACTGTCTTAGTCTTAATCCAGGAGTTTCACCTTATTTTCTTCCCCCTTTGCTCCTTCAAAGGAAGGATTTTAAAGGAAGAAGGAAGGTAATAAATTCTGTATGTACCAACATGCAATTCAGCTCATCTCTGTGTCTCACTGGCACAGTCATTTCTTAGTGTTTCAACATAAAAATACTTTCAGCCAATCAGCCTGTTAATCAGTCACCATTTCATACACTGAGTAGCGTGAGGAAGCAAGCCTTCAGATGCTAGCCTCTTTCCCAGAAAGAGGGTAAGATCTGGACTGGTGCTGGTCCATGGATGCTGTTTCCAAGAAAGATTTTTGCAAAGGTTACAGATGCATACTGTGACCTATACTTTCCACAGAGAGTATCTACAAGGGTTGCCACTCAAGAAAAACAAAACCGAACACGTAGCTTTTAGAAATCCCAACCAGCAGAAGTCACTGGCAAAAGCTCATCTAACAAAGGTCAAGCTGTACCTTGCCAACTAAAGCAGGAATGTTCATAGAGTTGGTTGCAAATCCCATTCCATATGCCATTGCAGATTCCACACCTAGGAACCTGGCAACTAGCTTTTCCAGCTCCTCGTGTTTGTCCAAGTTTCCTGCACATAAAACAAATGAGAAATTAAAAGTGAGGAGAAGCTTTCAGTATTGCTATACTCTACAAGAAGCATTTCCAACAACCAGCTGTTCTTTATTTAATGGCCCATAATGGAACACTGAAAAAAGGAAAATAAAATATGAAAACATAAGACAGCCAACTGCTGTGCCATGTAAACTAAACTCATCAATCAATTTGTCTTCACTAAATAAAAAACTTCTTTACCAATTAATCTAAAGCTCAAAAGCTGGAACAAGTAATGTTTCAAAGATCTGCGATCAGATTACAGATGTTGAAATATACATTAGGGGAACATCCTATCTTGCTCCGACTTACCCATCTCCTGCCTAGTGCTGCACACCCCAGCTCCATACTGGGACAGAACTTTAGCTGCTGCTTCTTGGCAAGTCCCAGCATTCTGTGCAAATCCAAGGTAGTTGTAGGAACCCATATTAATTATGTCCTTTATCACTCTCCCTGTGTACCTGTGTTTTAAAACCACCACAAATTAGGACACCCACAGTTAAAAAAAAAAATTAACTACATCAGAAGATTCTTATTTCAGTTTCCTAGAACATACACTGTAATGTTAAAAATAATAGAACCAATCGTTAAATTATTTCAGTACTGCCCCTCATTGTCAAACTGAAATGATCAGTGAAAAAGATGTCTTCCCTACCTTATGGTCTCAAACCAGCTCCCAGAAGAGTTTACATTAAAAGGTAAATTTGCTATTGTATCTAAAACTGCTTGAGGCTGCTCAAACCATTTGTTGTTTCTTTGACATGTCACCCCCTCCAACCCAGAAACATACAACTTTTTTCAATTACAAAATAAGATCTCTATATCAATTAATTTGGCAGCCCCTCAAACAGGATATCCTTTAACCACAGAAAGGAAACACATCTGGCACTGCTGCGCTAAGAATATGTGACAAGGAGATTAAGGAAGAAGTGAAAAAAAAAATTAAATATTTTGGCCTTGGAAACTAAGGAGGGACATGACAAGTTTCACCAAGTATTGTGCTGCAAACCTCTTCACATCAAACTTGTGATAAGCCATTTCCAGTTTGTAAAAATCCTTGTCCTTTCCTTTCTATTTTTGTTTTCACAGACTACTTCAGTTCTGACTCAAAAACAATTGTATTAAATTCAGTTTCAGACATTTACAGAATTTCCTAGATTGGAAAAGGAAAAGACCTTTTAAAACCATCAAGTCCAATCATTAACCTAACACTGAGAAGTCCTCAACTAAACCACATCCTTAGTGATTCTTAAATACCTGTGGGATTGGGACTCTACCACTGCCCTAGGCAAGCTGTTCCAGTGCCTGATAACCCTTGCAGTAAAGAAACTCTTCCAAATATCCAATTTAAACTTCCTTTGGTGCAACTTGAGGCCATTAACTTCAGGTGCCAGGACTGATTCTAAATCAACAAAAAGTCACAAGTAGCAGCACAATCCAAAGTTATCTTCTCCAGGTCCTGCTCATCACATCCAAAAGTATTGTTTTTATTATAAATATATGCCCATGAAATCTTAGCACAATCAGGAGCCTTAGTAAGTAGCCAAAAGATTATACACAAATAATCACCTGGAAGGCTCAAAACAAACACGAATCACTGCTCCTTTAACCTCACAGCCTGCAACTTGCGCTTATAGACCATCTACTTAAAGACAGAAAGTTGCTGGTAGCCTTTTCTTCAATTTTGACTCACGTGAAGGTCCAGTTATAGTCATAAGAAACTCTCTCCATCATGTCCACTTTGGCCCCTGGCACACTGCAGATGGGACGGTTCCAGCTGTCCCGAATGCGCATGTAGAGGTTTCTGTTGTAGAAATTTTCAAAGTCCTGGTACAATGGGACAAAGTCCTGAAATACATCAAAAGCACTCAAAGTAAAAGAAATACATTACAGCAAACCAGGAATAATAGGAATGAGCTATTTCTGTCATCTGGATGTAATTTATAAATGAAAAATATGAAGAAAACTCAAGAAGCTACAGTTCTTGATTATAAGCCCTGAAACTAATTTCACCCGTAGTGTTTTTAATCCTGGAAATACGTCCCAGTTCAAAATTATTTGGAGGTGAGACATGAGCAAAACTGAAAAAGAGTCATCTGCTGGTGTAAAATCCATCTGCTAGATGCAATTTCTAAACATTTTCTATCTGGAAATATACCATGCCCCCAAGATTTCCTCCAAAGTAGGTGCTTGTTTGTATATAACTTAAGTAACTCATAGAAACTAAAAGCCACCAACTACAACTAGAAAAAGTGATCACAGCATTAGGTTATGCTTCAAGTTAGAAAGCCTCAAAGAATTCGAACATATAAGAAAGGGTGCAAAAGCAACACAAAGTGAAGTGTGGGAGTTCCTAATGACACAATGAGGTCTTATTCTCTGAATTTGAATGGGACTCGAAATACCTTGTCTCTCTTTCCAGCTCTTGCTGGACAGCGAGGAGAGCATCTCTTTCCAAACATACAGTAACTCCCTGAAGTGTACAGGCATATCATCTTTGCAGTGAGATTTGTATTCAGCCTTCAGAGTTAAGCACAGCAAGGGAACATTCAATTGCATTCTGGCACCAAACAGCACGCATTGCTCTACTGAACACGTTGAGAACTAGTGAGAATTTGAAAACTGAGGTACTCTGATGTATTTTATACTGTACCCGAGAAATGCATTTAATACAGCAGCACTAGAATTATTATAGAGGTTATGTTAACTTTCCACAATTTTTTGTTTGAATCCAAGTAAGCTGTATTACAGCACCGCTCTTCTGCACAGTTTATCGACACTTAAGTTCCACAGGATTTCTTTGCATGACCATTTCCTGAATTCAAGCTTCCCTTTCAATGTTTTTCAGGAAAAGTAAGTGACTGTCTTGAATGGATAACACACAAGAATGTCAAACTAACTGTGACAGCAAGGACATTTGAGTACTCACAAATGTTTTCTTTCTGGCCTACTTAAAATGTTTCAAAATCATGAGATTTCTTTATTACTATTCAATTAAAAGGAAGTTGGACATTCAGTAGTGATCAGAATGCGTAATTCATTTGCTGCTGTTAAAAAAAAAAAAAGCTTTTTTTAGTAATCCACAAAAAAAAAAAAAAGTAGAAGTCATCACAAAAGTAAGAGACACTACAGCATTTCTTCCTGTTTTTCACAAGACAAATGCAAATATGGTGAGGGGCATTTTATTGTTGGTGACAGGATAAGCAAGACAGAATATTACAGTGCAGACACAGTTGCACCTAAGCCCCCTTCTAACTTCCCCGTGCATAATGACAACCAAACAGCACAAAGATAATAATTTTCATTATTTAAACTGTGGAAAAAATCAAAACAAATTTAGCCAGTGATCACTCATCCAGGGATTCACAAGTGTATCCCTTCTCAGCACAGACAGCACAAACAAGATTTACATGAACTAAGGATGCAAAATGAGACAATTATTTCTTCCATGTTCCTCCACTTAAGAAAAGTTTTGCATTATTTCACGTGTGCCAGGTCTTCTCTGAAGAATCTTTGTCAAAAGAGGTTAACAGGGCTAGTAGGTCAGCTAACACAAAGTCATAATCCCCTAGAAAAATCATTAATTTTCTGAAGTAACTACATCGCTCTATCCTTCCATGACTTCTGCGTTTCAAGACTCAATCACTAACATTGACACTTTGACAATGGAGAAAAACATCTTTGTATTGACTAATGCATTTGACAGCCTCCTTAATATGTGAAAGTCACATAACTACTGCACTCTATTACTAACTGGTGATATGCTTGCAGCAATACGGTAAGAAGTCCCAATTCATGATACAAAATCAAAATAGTTATCTACAAGTGTCTGAAACCTGCTGCATCATTTGTAAAGGGGTGGGGGAAGTGAGAAGATCAAACAGAAACTGGCAAAATAGAAGATCAATACCTGAGAGACTTGTACTTGTTATGTCTAATTATAATCTCCTGAGCTCCTTTTCAGCACTTTCAGCTCCTCTTAACCATCTTTGCATGGTAATTCAGCTTTACAGTACTAAATTCAAGCACATTATGTGCTTGAAACTTTAGCCAAGGTTCTTGGCTAGGAGCAGAGGTTGGAAATGAGTCATTATACCAACTCAGGCAGGTATGCCTGGGCTGATACAGTCCAATTTCACCTCAGATTACTGATCAGATAGAGCATGTTTTATTTTGAAATCCAAGCTGACAAAGCAGGAGGAGTAATGAGCTCAGCTAGTGAGATAAAGACAAATCACCCACAACAGGTGACACCACCAAGATATATAACGCAAGTATGATATTACAAGCCAACAGTATAGCTAAGTTGCAAGTGATTTAAATAAGAAGTTCTCTGGACCTAATGGATTGTGATAAGGAAGAAAAAGTGTCTTAAATGTCAACAAGGATTCAAGGAACAAATTACAGGTAAGGGAACTAAGGTCTAATACAGGACAGTAGCCTCAGTTTTGGGGGTACCAAGCAGTAAGATTATAGCAGAGGGCTCTAAGTGAGGCATCATCTTAATGCCAGCCCCTTTGTTGTCTGTCCCCCCCACAACACACCATCCTCAAGGTAGGTCTTATGAGAGCTCCTTGGAAATGGACAGATAGGAAGTGTTATTTTGGCATAAATCAAAACTGGACTGTCTATTTCCTCAGTAATCAGAATTCTATCAAGAGGTACTCATGACCCATGCATTCGAGAACACAAAAAAACACCAAACCAAACCAACCAACAACAAAAACAAAACAAAACCAACAAACAACCCCCCACCCAAAAAAAAAAAAAACCCCACACCAACCCACAAACAAAACAAAAACCCAAAAGCAAACACAAACAGTAAGGACATTGTGGCTTTATAAACCAGTACCGTCTTCTGGGCTTTGAAAGCCTCTTTTGGAGCTGGCATACAGGACCAGATGGCTTGTCTGTTTGGTTTGGGGGGTTGGTTTTTTTGTTTGTTTCTTTTCCTCCCTTATCATTCTACAGTGTGGCATTTCAGATGGAGAGTAGAGAAGAAAATACACGAAAAAGACCACTTGGATTCCTCATAAAAATTAAACATTTTCAGTCTTTGAATCAAGAAAACACATTTGGAGAGGGATAAAATAAAATATTTGGCATGTGCAGCCACAGTGCAGTGCTGCAACAGTGTCCTACTGCTGGAAGCAAATCACTGTCACCTTTAAATTACCTTCACTGCTTATTGTTATTTTTCCATCAAGTCCTCATCTTACTTCAGATCCAATACTCCTTCTAGCCATAACAGACTCTAAAGCATCAGCCCGAGAACTAACAGCTTCATTTGGAGGAAAAAAATCTTGTAAAAGTGAGTTGATTCTTTGAGCAATCTTCTGGGTAAGCAGTGTCAAACAATGACAAAGGTTATACCGTTTTGCATGGAAAGAGCAAAAGCACTATGTTCTTTCAGTTGTATTCATATGAATATGGAATTCAGAATTCCTAAAGAGCTCCATTCCTGTCAGTTTAAGCCTAGAACACATCTTCTACTAGTAAGGTGATGTCTGATGAAGAAACCTAAGTATTAGTGGTCTCAGAAGCCTGAGAGGCAGAGCAATTTCAAGAAAGAGCGAAACAAGGGGAAGAATAAAATTCTCCCTTGGGGTGCAGCACCTTTGCAAAGGTGCTTTGGGTATCTAAGATTTTATCATACTGTAAACTAATATTACAACAAGTGAAGGTCATAATGAGAGCTTTGTAACCATCAGCTTGGGGCACAATGATATGCAAATGCAGTGATTACGCTGCTTTTAGAGCCAAGTTTTCACAGTGTTGCACCTAAGCTAACAAATGGTGCCATGAGCACCAGCTGGGCTTATCTGCAATTCACATTATGTGTTCCCCAATAATACAAAACTGACTCCGAACAGAAATCGGGTAGACAATTGCAACAAATTTCAGGCTTCTAAAAGGAAGCAGAATGACTAACTCCATCTTCCTGCCACATGAATCAAGAAAAAGAGGAGCAATAACTGTGGGTAGCCTTGATACCATCAGGAGGCCTCTCATGAGCTATACAGATGCTAAGGCACCCTTAACCAAAAGTCTCCAGTTTACTGCCCCTAAGAGAGTCCTACAGCTGGATGCTTGTGAACAAGTGTTTGAAGACCCCAGATGCTAGAAATGTGTTCTAACTGGGCCAGCTACTGAGCATGAAGAGATATGTTAGAATTACTGGCCCCATTTGCACAGTTGCTCCTGTATACAACATGTACAGGGTAACCAACAGGCAAATCAGACCCAAAGAAGGGTAAAAGTGATTTTTATCCAGCCAATAAAATCCTACAAGCATTTTGCAGATTTAACTACATTGTGTGACCACACATTCAATGAGGTATGTCTAAACTGATTCCAGGGTAACTCAGAATTGTTGATCTTGCCGCTTACCCATGCCTAGAACAGACTGATAGCTTCAAAGAGGATGTGCTACACAACACTGGTTTCCAGGAAAAGCCCAGATGAACACATTTTAAACAAAGCTCAAACCCATTGGACTATTTCCTGAAAATCAGTACTAGCAAAGTCTGTCCCTTTTCACCCTTCTGTGTTCCAACAGTGAGTGAATATTGTTTTCCTGGAGCCATTAATTTCAATACAAGGATCTAATAAATTCCAAGGAATTTACCCACCATCAGAGACAGCCCTAATACAGACCTGTTTGGAAAGCCTGCTCTTTAAATTAGTTGAGTCACTTTCAGTTCCTTTTTCTGATGCACAGACCAAGATTACAATATTGACAATTTAAGGAAGGATTTGCTCTGCCAAAATAAATTGCCCTCCAAAACGTACAAAAACTGAAGGTGGCTTTTTTTGGTGTGTTTGCTTTTAATATTACATTTTGGACCTAATTTTACACTATCACCTTCAGAAACACACCACAGCTAATTCATACACTTTAATTCCATGATTTTCATGACAAGTTTATTCAGCCCTTTATGAAATACTTCTTTGCACTACATAATTTTGTTTAGCTCAGAAAGCAGGTCATCACATACTGTTCATCACACATTACACAGCTATTCCTACTGCCTTTGCTTTGAGCTTTTCACCTAAGCAGTAATGAACTATTTCATAAAGCTAATGGTAACCCTTTTGTTTGATACTTAGGAACTAAACAAGATCTTGAAATGACATAATCATCTAGTTGGCTCTTTAAAACTTAAATAATAAAAATGTTGCTTTCCACACAGAGGTCACAAATCTGCCAGAAACTACCCCAGGGTAACCACAGTGCTCCAGTAATTTGCATGTATTAATAAATTTTTTTTAAGTGTGAGTTTTGAGCCTTTTCTGTGCACTAGTACCCACATTTCCCTTACCAAAAAATGATTAGGCTGTCAACCAGCAACTTGAGAGATTCAAATATTTAAAAATCATGAGAAACTGTCTTAAAACAAGACATTGAGCACCCTTCTCGCCCTGGCACCAAAAATAAAACCTGGCTCCCAACTACACACGTTGCAGTGTGCTTTCATCAATTCATTTGCAGGCAAACAAAGCTTAAAGCAGCAAAGTGTGAAGATAAGTACTGTGTGTTCTAGACCTCACATGATCACTTTTCTACTTGTCCAATATCAGAAACAACTACGCCAACCTAAGCAGCAGCAATGTGATTTGGGAAGTACACTAGGCTGAGATTTCTCCAACACCAAAACTTTTTTAAACAGGATTTCCTATTTTTCATTCTTACGCAATATTCACTGGCACTTCTTACCAGCTTCATCCACAGACATCCTATGTACAAAACAAGACCAGTATACATACTCTTCCCAGCAAGTCATGATCAACATACAAACTCAAAGCGTTTTAATTCATCTGTCTGGGCAGTATAATTCTTAAGGAAGTGTTTTTCAGGGTAAGGTGCAATGCTAATTAATTTATAAAAAATTTCAAGGCTCTTAAGTTCTTTTAGAACCAGAATAATCCATTGCTACCAAACGCTGCACTTCAGCACCCTCTATGACAATCTTTACCAAGACCCTAATATAAATAATCTACTCCCAAATTAAACCTACTAGCCTGAGGTGCTCCTTTTGTACACTCTCATGTAAGAGTCATGACTGCTCCCACAGAAAAGAATCACTACAGAACATGCACTTCACAAAAACTCTGCAACAGAAACATAACAACTACCACATAGAGTAACTGCACCAACACTCCATTACCCCTTTATAATCCTCAAGTACCAGGAGTACTGACCAGCATTTAAACCTTCAGTCTAATGTCTTGGTAGATATCTGCAACTATTTGACTGCTCCCTTCCGTATCAACTTCTAGTTTATACACAGATAAATACAAAGGTGTAACTTCTCAGGTGACATAAACCAGAGTAGATCAAATGACATTAATGATCATAACAAGTTTCAAGTTGAGATTTAGCCAGCAATCTTTATTCAGATACTGTAGCTGTTAAAAGGGATACAAGACTTTTATTTCCAGATTCCAGAAGTCAGTTTTGGTAATAGTGCAAATTTAAACTCTTGTACTTATATGAAACACCTAGTATTGAACTCCTGTGAGAATGTTTCTATTTTGGACTTAAGTGCCTTCCTATGAATCAGCTTAATTCTACCTCATGATGCTCACTCAAAGCTTCTACAAAGTAATTTTAGGCATGGGTTAGTTTACTGCATCTCAACTAATCTACCTCAAAATAACACACACTTTAATCCAGTGCTGCCTCCAGGAAACAGCCTTCAAAGAAGCCTTGTTTTTTTTTCTTCCCCTCCTCCCTTCCTTGATTATTTGTTTGAATTAGTGAGATGTCCTTCCGGCCCACACCCCTGCCCCCCCCAGCCAACTGCTTGTATGGCTGCACAAAGAATGAGAAACCAGCAGCTAGAAAACAACCCCCCTTCACATTTTAAAAAGCCAGACTGGCTTCCCAAAGGATTTGAAAAAAAATGGAACATCGATCAGCAAGAGTAAACTAAGTCACTCTCCATTTGGAGCAAAGCACTATAATATTCACACTGTGCTAAGAGGGCTTACACTGACAGTGCTGTGATCTGCAACTTTGTTAAGAAAGCTACTATTTAATTAACTCTTGTGGGGAATAAAGGCCTTGTAAAATATTTTACAACTTCTCAAAATTAGGATTATGTATTCCAGATTAACTGCTAAAGCAGACAAGATTTTTCAACTGGCAACAGAAGATTTTGTGAATAGGTGTTATTACGAATGAATTCTTTTCAATCACTAGCAGTGAGTCGGGAGTCAGTACCTCAGATTACTCACCAGCTAGCCTGCTCACGTTCTGAACTCCAGATGAAATTACAGTCATCCTGCTTGTGCTGATTCCTACCCACAAGCTTTTCTTTGCAACTGCTTAGGCTAAAGAGAATGAATAGCACACTTCCGAATGAAAACACAGCCATCAAAGCAGCATCAGAAAGCCTCCCACTGTTGTCAAACTCAAACCAGATCCTTTGATAGCACTTCTGTAGCTGCTGGCATACACAGTCTCTCTCCCCCAAACACTTGTTTCTGCAGCTGGGGCACCTCTCAGCATGTTGATGCAGCTTTGCAGCGAACCAGATGAGGGAACTGCACCACCAAAAAATAATCCAACCAATGAAACACTGTTTTGTTTAATGACACAGCAGTACTAGTATAATACTTGGGGTATTCAGAAGACAAGGAAAACAGCAGAAAACTTTGAACAACACTGCTGCCTAAAGAAATGATCAATCTACAGCCTCAGCCACATCATTTCCCACTGACCATTATTTCCCAGTGACCATTACTTCCCAGCATTTACCTTTTGTTCTTCTCTTTCTGTTGCATTTTGACACTTCTCGATCTTCCACTGCCGCATGAAATCTCGCAGATATCCAAAGAGAGTGAGAACACCATAGCCCACGTAAGTCAGCACAGCAACCAGCATTGGTGTTTCTTCAAAAGCTTCATTGAAAGGCCTTTTGTATAACCCTCCGTTGTGCATAACATGATTTATCTATAGTAAAAATTTAAAGAGAGGCAGTTGTGAGATATTAATTCAAGAAATGATGGATGGACATTTCACAGTAGTCCCGTCTCTCTGATCAGCTATAAGCTCTGCACGCCCCCCAGCCCAGCTCAAAGTACTTCCAGCTATGTTCAGGCATTACTGATAAATACTCCATACATGAGGTTGCTAAATTTTTGATAGAACTAAAGTCACAGTTATCAATTTAGTGCAGCTTAATCTAACATCTCATTAAAGTTCTGCAGCTTGTGAAGCTACATAGAGAGCATTGCTTACAGCCAGGCCAACTAAAATGAAAAACTCGCCTTCCTCTTTCACCGAAAACTAGGTAGACACAAAGAACAGTGAGGTTTCCCAGGCTCACTGCAGGGAAAAACAAAATAAAAATTATTAAGTTTATTAATCTAAACAGTGTAGTCTCAGGATTGTGAGAACTGAAAAACTAACTATATAAACTAAATTATAAAAGTAAGAAATTTGGAAGTGTATGTTACTGGAACAAAACAAGTATAATCACAGCCATTAGCCTAAAGATGCTGACGTAAACACTGCTCTTACCAATGAGGTGGACATGAGACCACAGACAAAAAAGTCATTGTATACACAGCCTCAACATCGCATACATGTCAGCGCACAGAACAAACCAAGGCTTTCTGCATAAAATCCACACTAGAAGTCATCTTGTTATTTACATACCATCTCATGAAGATAAGAGCTTGACTAGTTGTGTAATACATGTGCATGTCCATCTCAAGTATTATTACTGAGATATTAATATAGAATTAAATTAATATACTTAAGTAATTACAAAGTAATTGTGGTTTATACTTAATTGTAAATAATGCATACATTAATACAAAAAATATTGTGTATTAATACATAATATTTGTGACCAGTACAGAAAAACTTCACAGCTCTGAGGCAACATAACAATGGGGGGAAATCACTGTGATTTTAACTAGATCATTTGTTCAAACAATTAAGTTAAAGATCAGATTTCAAGAGTCAATGTATGAAAACACAGAAATCCAGCTATTACATACAAATTGCTATCTGTATTCCCAAAAGTTATAGCTACCTAATAATAGAATAGCTACATGTGAAAGAAAACTCTCTAAGACATAAATCCCCCATCTGTAGCAGCAAAGGTGACAAGTCTTACTCCTTGCAGAATAGTTTTGGTTTTGCCAGTACTCCTAGGTTTAGGAAAATTACAGCCTATTAGGTAAATAGATTAAGATTGACATACAATTCTGTAACTCTCTGGTATCCAAATAAATTATGAAGGATGTTGCCAGATGAGCACAGGAGCAGCTGGAAGAATGAAACCAAGATAATACATTTCAATAAATGCCTGTAATAGTAACACCACACTGAAAAGAGGGCTAGGACAAGGATGCATCTAGGATGTTGCTCAAATTTCTCTGGACCATACTCAGTTTGCAGCTTGTAGTCAGATGTAACAAGAAACGTATTTTAAAAAGTATTCTAATCAAAGCAATATCAACACCTAGGAAAGAGGGTGATCCAAAACACATCAGAAAAGAACAGCAGCAAATAATTAATGATGAGTGGGGGCCAGCAGACAGAATAAGGCCAGTTATTCATCTATGGCACTCATGCTAGCATACAGAAAGACAGCCAGAGTTGTACTAACTTCCGTAATGAATCAATAAAGGCACACATACTTGCCGGCCTCACCTCACCAGACACCGCTGGTTTTGGAAAGGGACACCTGCCTATCTCAGGTGCTGGAGAAAATCTGCATTTCATGCCTGCTTTGAATAAAAGCATGGGTCTGTTCTTCAGATACAATTATGCTATAGCTATGTAGTCATTTTATAGTGTAAAATGCACCAGCACCTCCCTCCTGCTACTAATTTCGACCTCTTTCCTTTTGCTGACACAGGCATCCAGAACAAAGTTTTAACCAGAGAAAATCTTTGGTCAACATAGTTGCAAGGATTTTAGAATTGGTGCAAGGGTGGAAACAAAACAGGAAAGACACAGTAAGATTTTCTCTTTTAGCAGCAGCACATGCCCCAGATGCAGATAGCTAACCTGCAGCGCTTTGAAGACAGGTTTAATACTGAATTAGTTTTAAGAACTGTGTACAGTAGTGGCTTAAGTTAGAAAATGACCGTGCTTCAGAACAGGTGTAGGAACATTGCTTACCACATGGCTGCAGGGATGATGGCAATTTAAAGCTTTTACCCGGGCCACAGGTTCATACACTGTTTTCTTCAGGAACAGTGCCAGCCTAAGAACTGTCCCTACCCCACTCACTCTCACTTTGAGCCATCTGCATCACCTTCTGGCTTGCACAACTAAGGCTAATCTGATGTTTCAGCACTGAACTGATCCAGGTTGGAAATAAAACTGTTTGCAGAAGGTTATTTATTAGACCCTAACAGTCTTTACAGCACTGCTCCACAAACTCATTTGATACATCTTAGCAAACGAAAACCAGCCAGCAGCTGTTGGGTAAAAGCAGAGGGGCAGCAGCACGATGACAGTCAACAGACTTGGTGAGCCAACGCTGCAGAGGAGAAATTTTCTCTATTAATACACTCGTGATTGCCTAACTATTAGCACTATGGCTCTGGTTCATGAAACCATAGAATTTTATTGCATCCAGATCTGAGAAAGATCATGCACTAAAGCTCCAGTTACTACAGTTTCACAGGCTGGTGAATTAAAGTTGAATTTTGTGTCCTCATGCTGACAGACCAGGCTGTGAACAGGAGCTACTCAGGAGCAGTCACATGACAAACCTGCTACCTGTGGCTGTCTATTAGTACCTGATTCCTGGATAAGCAGAGAGAAAACTGGTAGTAACTACTTCACAAACTACCTAGCATCTAATACATAGACATCACTTCAAAGCTTTTAATGTCTTTCCCAAGTAACCAGAAGTTTATCTGGAAGAGACAAAAGGCTACATCCTAAGGGAATGGATCTGAGATTACCTAATACCAAAAAATATCTACCAGAAATAAACACCCAAAACCAACAACCCCAAACCCAGACGCCATTTTCATCAGAATAAAAGCATACCATTTTTTTCCAGGTCTTTAGAGGTGTCTCTGCTTGTGACAAATGCTGAAACTAAACAAGATACTCTGTATGGTCAAACCCAACATTTCACTGAGAAAGGCCCCTTTAGGAATACCTGTATTGATTCAAAACATACTCCAATTTCAACTCCCAGTGTCCTACCAATGTACTTACACAGCCTTATACTCCCATGCCAACTACCACAAATTGAGAAGCTTCTATGATATGCTATCTGAATTAACCATTAAAGAAATACTCTGAAGGGAATTTAACACACTTTGCATGAAGCATACAATGACTATAAATACACTCTAGAATTGCCTATAGAAGAGGCATTTGTATGCACAGTTTTGATACAAGCCTATTCATTTTTCTAAGAACGCCTTATGAATCTTCACATTAGCCTTCAAATGAAGGTGTACACCCTGCAAGCTTCAAACGTGCTGCCAAAAAGCAGCAAGTTCAGTTCCAGAGACCAGGAAAGAAGGTGACTACAGGTTAGTGATTCATTTCCTTTTCTTGCAGTAAAAAAAAGAAAGAAAAAAGTATGCAACATTAAGACTTGTGGTCTCAACAACAACTGTTATGATATCAAAGGCTCATGGCTCATGTGACCTTTGAAGTAGAATATACTGCACATGTAAGTGAGGATTACAAAAATGAGTTAGGATTTATCTAATTGTGTGGTTCAAAAAAACCCAAGTGTATGCTCACCTACGTTTCTCTTTCCAGCACTGCCCAGTACACAAGTACACAGAAGAGCACCATCACATTAAGAAACTCACTCAACTACAGGAGAAAAATCAAGAGAGCACCACCCAGCTGGTTACAGAATGCAGCAAGGAGATGACAGAGGTGTCATTTTCAATCAGCCACAGGAAATGGCTGTGTTGGGCCAAGTTCTTAAGGAAGTAAATAAAACAGTATTCTAACAGTTACTGAGCAGCATCATACAACTACAGCTAAACAGGACTGTCTAAGCAGAACACATCAGGGAGTCTGATTAGAATTGCCTTCCCAACCTGGTAACAAGGGTTTCATTCACAAAACACTGCATTACAAAGTTTACTTCAAATTTAGTTCGTTCTGCAAATTACAAACATTATAAATAGACAGCATGTCTAGGACAGAGGATGGGATTGTGGATATACGCCCACGTAGCACGAGTACACCCAGACTGACGTTCTTACCCAACTACTGCACAAAGTTATGCTTTAAAGACCATGTTGGCCTCTGGATAGCATTAGATCTTGCAGTGCCTTAAGGTCAGGTACCATCAGAATGAAACTCCAACTCCACAGACAGAAAAGGTATTTCTGCCTATCCCAAGTTATTTAATGACGTATATGGAAAACATCTCACATAATACACCTTTTGTAGTTACCTAAGCGTGATTACAGGTCACCCAGCATTAGGGTCAGAGTAGCATCAGATCTACACAAAGATAGTTCTCATTTAATCCACCCCACTGAGCAAAAATTCATACTAGAATGTATCCATTTGCATGCTGTATTGACTACAGCCTCCACTATCCTATTAGATATGAAGCTAACTTCTTTATCTGAGCATTAAAAAAACCTGCAATTCATAAACAGCAGTTAGCAGTAAACTTGCTTTTACTAGTACCATTTTCCATTTTCTAAATTTGGACAGTAGGATCTTCAGAGAAGGACCATCCCACTGAACCCTGTCAAGGACTTAAAATGAACACAAAATGAAACCAGCAAATAGATACAATTTTGGTGTTAATTATGCTTTCACTGCCAGCACCCAGAACAGATCATGTGTGAGATTGGCATTATTCTGAACCTGACTTTCCTTTTCATTTAAAACTTTTTTCTCAAAATCATTAAGAAAAAGAGTTTTCAGTATATTTGCTATACCTGCATCAGCAGAAAACTTGGAAAAAACCCTCATCTTCAACAAAGTCAGCATGGCAGAAATGAGTAGATGCAAAGGAGTGCACAAGAAGCTGAACACTCTGTGCCGAAAGGTACCACACTTAACTTTCAAAAGCATTAGAGAAGAAGTTTTGTGAGAAGACAAAAGCCATGCTTCAACAGGAACAATTGCAGACACTACTGCAGACAACGCATGGGATTAATCACAGGAGTCAGGGTACAGACCTTGTATGGCAGCCATATACTTTAGAGAGAGAAGATGCTCAAGTGCAGTGTGCACAGTACACAGTAAGAGAACTACACAGTAACTGGTTATGCTGCTATCCCAGAAAACCCTAACAGTCTGTATTCAAGAGGCTGTTTCATTTCATGCTGCCAGGAAGAACAGTCAGATGGACCCGGCAGACTTTATGTAAACACCTTAAAAGTATCATGAATGCTAGAACATAACTTTGCTAAATTCTTATCAAAATTTAGTAACTTCTTACTGCCACATACCACATAGAGTGCAGAAATTTTACGAGCAGCTTTGCGGCTTCTTTTTTTCCCAGACACATAATGTGGAAGATCACTTCCATGAGTTGTTTGCTCTCTTGTCAAAGATTCCTGCCAGCTACAGGGAATAAAATGGAAAGATACAGGATGCATCTCTGCTCTAGCATATCCCTTCACTTTCAGAAGCAGTCACATTTATTATAAAGGATCAAGGGAATCAGCACCACAGAAACTACAGCGGTAGGTGAAGACTACATGCAGGCACTGCTCTAAGCTGTTAGGGTATTCTGGGGTGATTTTACTGTCACCTCCAGCCCTTTTCCTTACACTGCTTTGTTCTTGGACTTCAGATCTCAGACTTTTGCATGGGTAAAAAGACCAAGACCAAGTATTTACTACCAAAATTAGAATGAACTGATTTAAATCACATTTTAAGCATAAAAAATATTAAACAAAACAAACAAACAAAAAAAAAATCACTATTGGGAAAATTGTTTTACAAAACAGACTTTAACACAAGTGTATTCCTAATTAAACATTTGTTCTTGTTGGCAGATATTATCTAATATTTTGATTTGTATTATTTGTAGTTATTCCCAACAAATTTGGCATTCTTTTGTTAAGATGCACTTGCCACATCTACACAAACAGTATAGATCTTCGTAATGTTTAAGTGCTGTTTGGGTTGGTTTCTTCTGTTTAGCAAGTGAATGATACAATTTAGTTTGGGGTTTTTTTGCTTTCTACATATGGCTCACAATTTGAATCCTACTTGGAATATACTTTTTTTCTGATAGTTTACTTTAAATCTAATATATTACTTTATCTAGTATGTTCAGTAGGATTTAGGTGTACAGCATTTTGACACAGAATTCCTTAATTGCATACTTAAGTACTACACGTTTTACAATAACGATTTTGAAAGACAGCAAACGTCTGTAGTAGTTCACCAGCAAGTCAATCTCTAAGCTGTCAGATACCTCTGAAAGTGTTCTTAACAGACTTTAGAATTTGCTCTCACTTCCAGACATTAAGCCCCATTACTTCCTAAACTTTTCAACTCCTTTCAGGGCTATATTAAACAGCTTCCTTGTATTCCTTAGAATAAACACTTCAGTAGCGCAACACCTAGAAACAGCATTCTTGCCCAGTTA
>JAAGNO010030271.1:9742-31240 GCA_033439905.1 Ceryle rudis | reverse complement strand
GGTTTCTCCAGCCCGTCTCCATGATCTGCTCGCACTGAGCCACGCTGTGCATCAAATCTGGAATAAGAAATGAATCAACTTATTTTTAATTCAAAGAATCTCTCGTACAGTGGAAAAAAAGGGAAAAGAAAAGCCATTGTTAATTGCTTTCAAATCAACCAAAAATCATCCAAGTAGCATCAATACAAAACAGGCCTTTTAATTTTAATTATTACTTTTTCAGTAATTAAAATGCTCTTCACTGCTGGAATACTGATGAAATCAAAGATTTGGAATAAAATTTTGACTGATTGCACTGATTACTGCTTGTTCTACACATACTGCCTCAGAATAGTTTCCTGACACATTGGGACTGTCTTGGAAAATATTTTATATGCAAGAATATTTTTAGTTGTAAAGGGTAAATAATGGTATTTTCATCTATACAAGCCAGTACAGCAGACAACATGAATGCCTTTTAAAGTAGCAAAACCTGAAATAAGTCCTCAGATAACCCAAGTAAAATAAGGGGTAAAAAAGGAAACATAAATGGAGTCTTAGCAGAGAAGCTGGCAATCAAAGACGTTGGGCAGGAGGTGTAATCTTTTTGTGTTACTGCCTACACACTTACAAAACTTGCACTAATGCTGAATGCCAGACTTTTGGAGTGTTTGGGTCTTTTTTTTGTTGTTGTTGTTCCTCTTGCCACCATCTCTTTTTTTTTTTTTTTTTTTTTAAACACATAGCCAAGGGATATACTCTAAACAGGGATTAGTTTTTAAGATAAAACTCATTATAGTTCTCGCTGCACACACAGCATCCCAAAAATGTTTCTGAAATGTGTGAAATGTGTAAGACTTAATTTAAATGAGGATGAGGAGAAAAATCATTTCAATTCCCAAACACATCAGATGCCAAGTATGGGAAACAACAACAGGCACAATGTTGAGGGAGATGCAGGGGAAGGTGGATCTGTGAAACTACTATTTCCTGCACTATGTGCAATATAAATGCTATATATAGCACATGGTCAAACATGCAGGTATATGCCAAACATGTTAGAAAGCTATTTTGTCTAACATTATGGAAATATTCAATTAAGAAAAGAACATACAAACAGAGACCACATGACAACAAAAAAACCTTCTGCTTCAAATTTTGATGAAATAGAAGAAAATACCCTCCCAGCTGGTTTGTTTTTTTGTTGTTTTCTTGTTTGTTTGTTTGTTTGTTTTGGGTTGGTTGGGTTTTTTTTGTTTGTTTGGGTTTTTTTTTGTTTTGTTTTGGGTTTTTTTTTTTCTTTATTCTTTATCTCCTGGACAGAAAGGCATCAAGAGTATTACAAAATACCTCCCATATTTCACTTTGACTAGAGAATGAACTCTTGCTCTCCTCCACTTAGATATTCCCAAGAAATATTAAACCCTAAATCGAAGTACGATTCATTAAAATACAACAGAAATTGTCCTTCTGGACAAGGTGCTAAATGGAGTTGGTTGCTAAGTTCAGTGCCTCTGTGTGACATACAACACACAGGAACATACCTATGAACATTACCAATTTGGGCAATAAAATTTGGCTCCCGCAATTCTTTCCGCCTTTCTGCTTAATCTGTTTTCCTCTCGCATGCTGCTTTCCCCTCATTCTATCTGCTGGCAGCCTGCCAAATGCTCCCCCACTCAAAGGTTATTCTTCCATCCCTTTCAAATACTTGCAAGTGCTTCCTGGGTCCTGCTTTCTTCTTTTAGGGAAGAGGAGAGGGATTGGACAAAAACTGTTAGTGGCATCCAGCTCTTCAGTACTGTAGTAGAGGCTTTCTTGGGACAACCTGTACTGGAGTAGGCTGAATCCCTGGATGCTGTACTATCCATATGGGACAGACGCATCATGGTTCAGTGGGCAGCTTGGCAACAATACCATAAAACTACCACTTAGGAACCTCAGATATTGGTAGGTATGCAGAAGGATTCCTGCAATTCTACTGAGTCACAGTTCAAACAGCACCTATTAATTCTGTATTGTTATGGCCAAATCTGTGTTCTTCATCTGCTAAATTTACTATGTTCAGAGCACATTCACCACCCACACTTTTCTGAACAGACTTTTGTTTTTAATAGTAAGACGTTAATGTATTTAACATGAATATTTATGTATTTAATATGAAGACGTTCTTACATGAATATGAACAGATCTTACTGGTCCTTGCCCACATAATCAAAACAGCTGCAAATAATAGAGATGTTTCTTTCTTTGTAATATGCACTTAAGTCATCCAGCCAGGAAACAGAAATGGTTACTAGTGTTTTACAACAATGCAGATCAACCAGTTGAGCTTACATTGATAATATTAATTTTACTTTATAGATTTTATTAACCTTCTCTTTTTTTTTTAATTTTATCTGTTGAAAAGCTAGTGTTTTACTGCCTTGTAAATCAACTAATGAAAATCATACTGATGATACTGATTCTATTTTATTCTAACAGTTGGTTGAGATGTAGTACTTCTCACTTATGCATACCTAAAGGATTCATAAAGATAATTTCAAGCAGTCCTATTTCACAGATGTCAGGAGTGTATGCTATACAGTACCGGAGAGCAAAATTTTATCTTTTTGTGTGCCATGTCAGTGCAAACTTTAACTGAACCCATCAGGCAATAAAAGAAACAAGGCTCACCTCTCTTCACATACTAATTTCAGTCTGATTTGCAGATCATGTCTACAGGGACGGACACAGAACTGAGATGGTCATACAGTGCTATACCTAAGCAAATAAATCCTGACTTTATAGGCATATCAACAGTCACTTTTCCCCGCTACACCACAGAAATATTAGTACCCTACAGCAGGGAAACACCATGCAGAGATCCTTTATGCGCAGACTGTGCACAAGAATCCAAGGGGCTTATCTGCTGGCATACCTATACCTTATCCAAAGGAATAGTCTCCATACAGCACAGCTATATCAAAGACCAGGGTACTGCTGGGATATTGATGTTAGCTGGCAGCATGATAAGTATATCCATCCTCAGCAAAGAGAACTACACCAGAGAAATTTTATAAAGAAGGTAGTAGAGCATAACTGCACTTTCAGCTTCACGCAATTTTATTACAAAATTCTAAGCATGACGAGAATTTAGATCCCATTGCAGCAACAATTTTGCAGTAAATCATGACTAAAGACTAATCAGTTATGAAGTTCTCTTCTGTAGTTAATCGTAGGGTCATACAATCTTTGTGACTGGAAGTGTCATTGGGAGGTCATTTAACCCAGACCTAAGCTCCATGCAGGGTCAGCTATAAGATGAGACAAGGTTGCTTAGAGCTGTATCCAGTTGGATATTGAAAAATCTCCAAAAATAAGACTGCACGAGCTCTCACAGCAAGCTGTTTTACTGCTTCACTGTTGTATAGTGAAAAAACTTTTCCTTATATCTAGCCTGATACCTCCTTATAGGTATAGGAAGGGTGCTCTAATGTCCCTCTGAAGCCTTCTCTCCTCCAGGCTCAGCAAGGTCAGGTCCCTCAGTCTCCCCTCACTAGGCAATAGCTTCAGGCTCCAGGGATCTTGGTGACCCTCTGCTGAACTTGCTGCAGTATGCTGGTAACATTCTTGTATGTCTGGGGAGGTGCGAAGGGCAGAGGGAACTCAACACAGTATCAAGGATACAGTTTAATGAGGAGGGGCATCCTCCTGCTAATAATGTTACAAAATTCTTTTATAAATTTGCCAGGAGCACCAAGGGTGAATCTCTATGTAGTATGTATATTACTAAAGACCATAGAACATGTATGTCTATACATGCACATTGTATATAGTAATTTCAGTTAAACAAAAGGTAAATTATTTCTAGGTGTTAAGAGACGTAAAGACTTGAAGATGGCTAAGGAATCCAGTTTCACCTGAAGCTCCAAGTACTTTTCTGGCCCCTAAAATGCAACCTATACTGGATGAGGTACATCCAGCAGCATACTCAAGCAACACTATCCTTTGATTTTGCTCTCTTCATTCTGTGCTCCATACAAGACTGACACAAATATCCCCACCTGTCCTCTTCTCTAGCTCATAGATCGGTTTTACTTTTATTTGCACCTCCAAATTAATTTTTCTTGGTCTTGGCTGCACTGTCCAGGCTGCCTTCTAGTTAGAAGATCAGTCTTTCTCTATTCTTTACATTTACCTTCCCTCAGCCTTCTTAGATAGGAAGCCTAATAAGTGACCATTTATTTGAAGGAAGAATGTTCTCCAAAGAATTTGCAGGCTCATAATTTATTTTCCCAAGACAGACTGAAGATGCTTGGCCTTGAGAAGTATCAGAGATATTTAACAACTTGAGAATTTTGGTGACAATTAATTACCAGACGCGCATACAAAAAAGGAAACTGATTTCTGTAGTACATGACTTTAAGTGTAAAGAATATATTTCAGATTTGAAATTCCACTAGAATCACATAAGAAAAAGACCAGAGAAAAATCTCAACATTTCTAGCATAGATTTTAAGCATTTTTTAATTTAGGCTTATTTCAGTCGATAACATTGTAACCACTATTTTTTCAAATGCGTATTCTTCTTCTCCATGTTTGCAAATTAATTCAGATACCATTTCAAGTTCCTACAGATCTGAAAAGAAAGCATCTGGAGAATGATACCATCAGCATGTTGGAGTTAGTTTCCCATGCTGCTGCTGCTGACTGATTTAAATCTATCATTTTCACGTATAAACACAGCAGAAGATACACAGCTTGTTAGTTTGATAACTGGTGCTTACAAAATAGTGCTTAGTTTGTCCCTCATGGAGATTCGGGCCAGAAACAGTATTATTCGGGCAGGCTTAGTATTACTAAGATGTGGCAAATCATAATTTTGTGGCAAATCATTCTTGATTCATTTCCTACCATGTCCACATAATACAAAAGAATCCAGAAGAAGAAAATATCTTCTAACCAGTAATTGCTCTTTAGAAAGCTCCAAACCACACCAGGAATCCCTGTTGCCAAAGTAACCTCTAATTTCACAATGCAGTACCTGAAAAGGTATGCAATTAATATACATTCTTTAAATGTCTTACTGAAGCTAAGCCAGACCCAGTCAAATTAGACAACAGAAGCACAAGCCAATACAATTAGATCAGGTCAGTATGCAAGGAGTTGAATCTGCAGTTTGACTCAAATTTTACTCCTTGTATGTATCAGCAAAAGTTTTCCAAGACATTAGCGAATTTAAAAGCGAAACCATGAGAAAACAAACAAACCAAAACCCAAACAATGAAACAAAACAGTTTTTTTCTCCTCTATTCCTGTAATCTTGCTCTCTTGCACAGACTGAATACTGAAATTGAAAATAATTTTTTACATTTCATCAGATGGATGAAATTCTCCCTGGTCATATCTACATAAAACCAAAAACCCTTAAAAGTTTTTCATGAAAAAAAAAAAAACAAACCTATCCAAACCAAAAACCACAACAAAAGAGAGAAGCAGACTCACCCCAGAAAAGTCATATCAACAGCACTGAGAACTCATTTGGGATGTGACAGACCCAGCTACCTACTGCTTGAACTCTACAATTTCTTGATTATAGATAGAAATTCTATGCAGAACCTTAGAAATCTTCCTCAGCAGAAATTTGTCAGAAAATTTTAGTTTCAACAAAACAGCACAGAATTACCAGCAAATGCTTTTCAGTAACTACTTTTTGTCCGGAATCCCTGCTAGCAATTTAGCTAGCAATTCTTCACTATTTAAATAGTCCTGTGTCTACACATAGTGTAGGTACACCTAACTTCTACAGGACCCATTGTTTTACTGTTAGGATTGTTGTTTACTGTGTTCTCCATAGCAAAGGCCTGGGGAGAAATGCTGCTTTAAGTTATCAAACTTCTCTGCCAAGCTAAGTACACCCTACCCACTGAATTCCCTATTTTCAAATAACACTAGAGAATGACACTACAATGTTATTCAGCCACAGTATTTCATAAAGTGCTTGCAGGTGATGAAAAATCCAGTGTAAAGTAAGGCAAAAATTACATGCAAGTGTAATTTTGTGCTGTAGCTTTTAATAAGCTCACTAGCTATCATATAGGGAGGCCATATGCTGATTACTTCACGGATGTTCTGAGAAATTAATGGCAATGGGTGGAAGCATCACAGAACAAGAATAACGCTGAGGAATTACAGTTTTTCTCTGTAATCCTGGGCAAATTATGACACTCTTCTGAGCCTCAGTTGCTTTATCAGCATTGTGGGGAAGACACCACTATTTACGTTACTGCTAAAAGCCTGTTCCCAGCAACTACAAGGGCATTCAAGAGGTTCAGTGATATTTGTCATAATAGTGGAAAAGCCATGCTGATTCCATGTTTCATATCTGCTAAGTGCTAAAAAAATCCCTTCCTTATCCACTGTAACATAAGGCACTCGTTGAAAGAAATATGAGAGAGGACACATTTTAATATTCGAAAATATTTTAAGAGGGAAAAAAATGCTATAGCATTCTCTCCTCCTAAATATAGTTTGTTCACTCTTATTTCACCCAACCTAGCTGCTATTCTTTCTCTACCTCTTCTGCGAAAGGAATGACCTGTCCTAGCTCTAGTCTATATGAACAGATGATGTGTGTACAAACATGAAGACTAACGTGTGCTGAAGATGTGACAGTTTGCAGTGAAAAGCAGTAGGTTTGTTGAGTCTGTAAATGCACCCCTCAGACAATGTTAATCCTCTTCCTTTCTTAAAGCCTCAGTAGGGAACCCAAAGAGCATTGACATACCTCAAAACCACAGTAAGTTTTTAGGATAAATAACAGGAAGAAAGGAACATATACATTCATCTAACATCAATATTTCAGATATTCTATCATAAATTAGACACTCCAGAAATATCAATATGATTTTTTTTCTCCTATTTCTGAAGGTGCTGAGGCATTCTGCTCCTTTACAAAGTAGAATGTAGGTGCTTTTTTTCTCCATGTTAATACTTATGATTTTTTCTCTATGCAGACTCAATACTACACAGATCATACTAAGCAGACAATGTATATGATCACAGGTAGCCCTGCGTGTAATTAATGAGGAGCTCTAAGTGGCTGGACTCTAATTCAGATCCTCTGTCATAAAGAATTACATGTTTTGCAGGCATATGGGTACAGAATGTGATTTGAGAACAGGCAACTGCAACCAGGAATTAGTTGTTACTAGGTAGAAATATATATAGCCATGACTCAGATGAGATAAGTTGATTGTAAAATTTGAAGCTGAATGATTGTAAAGGTAGACCTCTAAGTGATAGGTAATGTGGAGCTGGTCTTTCAGTCTTCATTTGCCAAAGTAACCTCTTTATTTGCAATAGTCTAATTCAGTGACCAGGAATAACTCACAAGAGAGGCTGAAGAAGTGAGATCTAAGGCTGACAATTAGGATTTTCACTTGCAAGTGATTTCAGTTCTGGAAGATCCTTGACAGCGTTGAGGGAGTACAAAGAAAGAACACAGTTTATCTTTAACACATACTCAAGAATGGCATAGGTAAGCATGTTATTTTCATGCAAGTGAGCAGCTTACTGGCATGGAGGCCAAATCACAAAAATTAGTTGTAGCTCTCACCTTTGAAGAGACACAGAAATAATGTTCAGAAGACACAGGATAGTATAGATTTGTGACAAAGCCTATTACAGACTGAAAAAGAGAAACCCAAAATGATTAGTATCACATGTAGTTCAGTTAGCAAGGACATAATGCTGCAAAATCTTGTTTTGCATTCAAGGGAAATGCCTGGCTTTTAGGAAAAAAAATATCATTTAACATTTCTGATGCACAACAATATACGGGACAATTAAATTACAATCCAGATATTTAACAGCAAGAAGAATGGCAGTAGGCATTACACAGTGTTCTCTGTCAAATATAAAAAAAATCAGAAAATAGATTGCTGAGCAGAACTTTACCACTGAGAGAATTAATTACATTTGTTTTTCCTAAGCTACAGTTATGAAGCACAGATTCCTGCTCACTCCACAGATAACAGAAGAAAACAAATAAATTCTTGCCAGGTTGTTTTAAAGCTCTTTCTTGATCTCAGTTTTATTGTTCCAGGAGTCCTTTGGCTGCCTGGCCACATCCCATTAGAAAAATCTATGTTAGTATTTTCCAAATGCAAAAACATACCCATTTGTAGAAGAATTTGAGATAAAACCCCCAACTCTTAGAATTGTTTTTAAAAATGATTGTTCAAAAATTTTAAAAGGCTTCATAAATCATACAACCTGCTTAGAAAGGTCTTTACAAGACAATATGCCACTGACTGTAATAAAAGTAGGCTTTGCTTATAAAAATTCATGCCTGGAAATGCTTGATAAAATAGCAGATTTAAGGAACTGCAGCCTCTTTCTCCATGGAAAGCATCTATCAGAGAAACACCTCTGGAAATGATTAGCAATGTACATAACACCTTAAACCTATCATCCTGCAACAGATATTATGACCTATCTTTGAAGGACTGGAAAATATAACCTCAACCCTCAACTCAAATCTGAGTGGAAATCTCATCAGGAGAGGTCCAGAAAACATAACACAATTTAGCTGTATAAGAGAAAATGTTCTGACATGATAGTCAGAGATCAGCTTTCCTACAACACTGCTGCTGACTCAGTCACAACAGTCAAAGCACTTGATAAAACTGTTAGAACTTGAACTTAATATAATGTTGTCAAGTTAGCCTATTTCCCTGCTGTTATGAAGCTAAAATCTTTCCTAAATCCTAACTTCATTTCAAGGAATTTGGCTATTTGTGTACAAGAGATGCAAATTATAGGCTAATTGCTAAATTAGGTGATTCCATTGTGGATGAAGGACTGTCAATCAGTTAAATTAAGACCTTCAAGGATATTAAAAGTTGTTAAACATATTTCTTTCCTCCATGTTCTATGTAGAGCTAGACTACAAAATCCCTTCCAGAAACAGAAAACAAAATGCTGGGGATACAATTTGTGTTACCAAGAGGATGAATTACAGTAATCTGAAATTGGTTCTTTCAGACCTGGAAGTGGTTTGTCATAAAGGATAATTTGTGATATTATTAAAAGTTACATGTGATAAAAAACTATGTAACAGTCAACCACATTTAAAACCTTTGTTCATACACCTCTGACAAAATCCACAAGGTGGTCAGAAAAAAAATCCTCTCCTACTTAGGTTTGGAGTTTTATTTCCTAAGACACATCAATGGAACATATACTAAAGGACATTTTATGTGGGCGACCCTACTAATTTTTTAACTGATAAAATCTTCCTGCTAATAATGTTACAAAATTCTTTTATAAATTTGCCAGGAGCACCAAGGGTGAATCTCTATGTAGTATGTATATTACTAAAGACCATAGAACATGTATGTCTATACATGCACATTGTATATAGTAATTTCAGTTAAACAAAAGGTAAATTATTTCTAGGTGTTAAGAGACGTAAAGACTTGAAGATGGCTAAGGAATCCAGTTTTCACCTTCCCTCCACTTGGAAGCTATTTACATAATATCAGTGGTGCAGTGCTCGGCAAGGGTGGGCGGGAGACGACAAGCTCAGCACGTGATTTTAAGGGCCTGATGTACCAATAATGCTCAAAACCACTGGAAGAGTCTAAGGTGGCATGGTATATTCTAGTTGAACTGTAATTTAGCAGGACTTGACAGTAAGCAGGATTCACTTCTGCTACGTTAACTCAGCTAACTGTACTTCGCAAATCTAAAGAGTTATTACTTTCAAGATTACTATTGGTTCTAAGCCAGTGAAACATGTATACCTTATTCCATAAAAGAAATGCAAAATAAAAAATTTTTTGAATAATGACAGGTGATACTGTTCTGCTAATACATTATTTTTCTCAGTATTTTGATGATAGTTTCAACTTATGACAATGACCTATTGAGAAAGAGTTGACCTCTGAGTATTAGAATATGCAAAGTCTTCACAGAAGAGTCTTTAATACCTTCATATTCAGTAATACCACCAGAAAATTTGGAAGCAGCTCTCTAACCTCCAGCAAACAGTTGCTATAGTCTTAGCCAGCTCAGGTTATAAGCAGAAAAAGTTTAGGTCTGTCTGGTTTTTCATACAGACATATAACTTAACCTCTTGTGAAACCTGTTAGACTCTAACTTCTACAATATCTTTCTATCTTGGATCACTGAAACTACATCAAAACAGCAGCAGTTCTAATGCAGAATGGACAGCATCCATATATTTTACCTAAGACCTTGTTTGGTTTCAATAACCAGTTTGGTTATATTTCTTACTTTATTAGTGGTTTCTGATATATATCAGAAACTGTTTTAGAATCTGTAGAATCTGTTTTTTTCACCTTATTAGTTTATGAGATAAATGATATTATGTGTAAAGAAGGAGGCTCACAATTTATTTGTCTCTTGTTCACAAGGCAGTACTAATAACCCAGGAATCATCTCAAAAAACGCACCAAATAAACCATTTTGCATCAGTGGTTACTCTTCTGTCTCTGTAGGAAAGAATTTTTTTTTTTCCCTGTATTATAAAGTTAACTGTTTCTTATCCACTCAAAACATCTGAAATAATGAAATTAAATTTAATAATCTTTTAAAATTGAATACACACAGATGATCTGTTAGACAGTTACAGGATTGCACTGAAAATTTACATATGTCTCATATAAAGCTTTAAAAGTTTATGGTTTAAAAATATTAAATAAGTATGCTGGAGCAGGAAATAAAATTTCAGTATTTTAGTTATTGCTGTTGTCTCACAATCTTAGTACAGACATGGATAGTTTTGCTAGGCATTGCATATAAATGTAGTAGCAGATAGTCCCTGCACTGAAAATTTTGTAATGAAAAGAAGTAAAACAAGCAGTAGGAAGACTTAGATCTGCACTTAAAAGGCAATTGAATTAGATACAGAGAATGAGGGAGAACACTGGTTTGCAGTAAGGGACTGTGGGAAAACTTTTTTTGGTCAGATATCACCCTTATTTTAAAAGATGACCTCTAGCTTTTATTTTGTCAGCATAGATTTGTATTGGTGCTAAAGTTGACATAAGCACTGATGGCTTAAGAACGCAAGCACATGATTAGACATTGTCTTTTTGGTCAGGATGTTTCCAGATTCAGGAACCACCCTGATCTTATAATGAATTTCTTAAGGATGTTATTTTGTCCCAGCATTTTATCCAGGACATGAGGTTTTACCTGTCCTCTGTCATACTGGGAATGTAGAAGGCAGGAGCATGAGACACGGTTCTTACCCAACTCAGGATATATGACCTGACAGAGGGCCATGTCTTTCTGCTTCTCTCCACACTCACATAATGACAGAATGGATGTGTCCCTCATATTATGATCCAATGCAGCATTCACATTTTTCCTGTTATTTTCAGTTTTCTCCCTGTTAATTAGTTTTATGAGTAGACCTGCAGAGTTGAACAATAACTGTTGTCAGACTTCTCTTTCTAGTAAAAAAAAAAAAAATCATCTGTCAATGTATTTGCAGCATCTAAAAATTTTTTTTATTATTATTTCAGGACACAGCAGGTCAGGAGAGATACAGAACAATTACCACAGCTTACTACCGAGGTGCAATGGGCTTCATTTTAATGTATGATGTCACAAATGAAGAATCTTTCAATGCTGTGCAGGATTGGTACGTAAAACTTGGATTTCATATTAAATACTACAGAGAGTATTTATTACTCATCTGCTGTGACAGTGTAAATTATTTTGGAAGACTTGTTTCCAAATACAGTGCCCAAACATTTCTGTACCTAAATACACGGTGGTTTGGTTTTTTTTCTGTAAAGACAATGAATACTTTAAAATGTGTTGCATATAATTAATTTTAACCATTATATTTTCTGTGATGTTTGTTAATGTGCATTATTCATACTACTAAAATCAGCAAAGTGCTAGTGTACTAAGACACCAGAAAGTGTTTCCATATTTCATGGAAAAAGATGAGATACCATCTGTGAGGATGTCTTTTAATTTAATTTTTCATCATTTGTTTTTAACTGTCTTGTGCCTCAAATGTAAAAATGATGAGTAAAGTTCATCAGAATAGCAGAACCTAAAAAAGCTGCTACTTACATTACTTTTTATTTTGTGAATGTCAAGACGTCTCCATTACAGAATGTCTCTGAGAAGATGTGTCATTTTAATCAGACACGGGTCAGTCAGGATCCAAACAATCTTGGGTAAACCTGACCCAAAAGGGAAGCTAGAGTGAATCTCAGTGATCTCCTTGTTTACAAGTTATTTTAATATCTGAGAGCCTCCTAGCAGTGGGAGGCTAATTCTAATGGGAATTGTTGCCCAGCCTCAGACTGTCCAAGAAATAACTTTCTTTCACACTCTTCTACTTATTATTGTGTTAGAAAGTGTCACTGAAGCCATAGAGCACGTTCCCTCTAAAGTTTTTTCTTGGTCTGTATATGCTGAGACTTGTCTTTCACCACTCTGAAAATAAGAACTGAGGACCTTAGTTTGATTCTGCTTTATAGGAAAAGGTATCTTGGATTGCCTAACATTTCTTGTATAGGGATGTAGTCACTGGTAGTCTTCCAGGGGAAAGGGGAAATTCCAGAGTGTGACCCCACCTTCTCCTCTCCCTCAGTTATCTCTACAAATCTACATGGAAATGCTCTTATGAGCATCTTTCCTTTTACTAGGCAATCAATAAGCTTACATGACTAGTATAGACTAGACAAGTAGTTTTTGGACAACTTAGAATGTATGCAAGTGGAGTCTTTACTTGATACTAGGAGAGGAATTCACATTTGCTCACTGAGACTTATTACACCAAAGGGACATTCTGCCCATTTTATATAAGCTGAAGGAATCATGCTGAGTGCTTGTTGTTACACACATGTAAGTACTGCTCTGTTCAACATCATGAGACAGAATCTCCTACTTAACAGGAGGTATCTGAAAGTGTTATTCATAGTTGCTGCTGTGAAGTTTAGGAAAAACAGGGAATCAAGGAATACATCCAAATTTGCAGTGGAACTCGCAGTTGTGGCTACCAGCACCAGTAGCTGAAGCACTTTCTTGCTTTGCCTCTGCTGTTCTTTGTCCATGGGCTGATTTTGTTCAAGCTCTGGGTTAACTGGGTGATTAATGGCTAGGACCAGCTGTAAGATGCAAATCTCATTGCCCCAGGTCTGGGCAAACCAGATAGCATGCCATGTATTATCTAGCTTCCTCTGACACAAAGGTTTCTTTATAGCAAGTGTAAATATAAGTATTTATTATTAATTTTCCAACTTGTTTGTTTTCCAGCTTCCTAGATCTGGTATGGTTGGCACTCTTTGTCTCCTAGTGAAGTCTTCTAGGCTTCATACTAATAAAAAACCCCATCCCTGTAAAGTGAAATAAGAAAATAATTTAAAAGCTATGGAGTTCTTAAATAGGTTTGTGAAATATGATTTTTCCATTATTTTTATCTAGCAGATGTACAAACAGCTGGCAGCTACTGTAGAATTTGGGTGGACAGGAGGAATTACATTCTTATGTGGAATTCTTATGTAGAGCTACTGAGCAGTCATCTGCATGATGAAAGGGATGACAGAGAGGTAGAGTGCCTCAACTCTCAGTGTGAAATGTAGATTTGCTTATTTTTATTTTTAATTTCATGAGCATGGTTGCTACCCTGATGTTCTTCCTCTGTTTTAATCCTCCCATCTCACAGCTGATAACTGATTTTGATTATCTCAAGCTCCAATGGTCTTATTGTTAGTAATCAATAAGGGGTTATTGATAGTAATCATAAAACTACAGCTTGCTCCTGAATGTGAGAGACGTTAAAGAAAACCTGCAATTATTAATGTTGCAGAAAAGCAGGCATGGCTATGCACATGTGTCTGTGCATTTGTCAAATATATTAGGGGAGAAAAGGGGAGCTTTAAAGACTCTCTGGGGCCAAAAATAGGGTTTTTTATTAGAAATGTGCCTCTGAAGGCAGTGGTGCTGTTTCATACATGTGCACAATGGGCCAAATACAAGCGCAGAACACATCTTCTTGAAGCCTTGAAACAGCACTGCAGTCAGGGCAATGAATCTACAGGTGCCTTTTAGATTTGCATAAGGGAGTTTTGTTTAAAAGGTGTGTTGGGATGATTCTTTAAAAGCGGTTAGTTCAAAATAGTTATATTGAAAAGCATTTTTTTTTTCAGTATGAACTTTGTCTGACATTTATCCTTTATAGTAACAAATGTATAGTCATATTTCTAGACACCATGCCTAGGGTAAGCATGAATCTATTCAGCTCTGAGAAATTTAATCTCTAATTTGACTATTAACATTTTACATTAAAGAAAAAATCAGTATCTGTAATTTTATCTAAACCTATTAGCACCAATATATGCAACGGTATAGTAGCCAAGTATTTGTACACCACTCAGTGAGACTGAGAAAGGATTTTGTCTAAAAGCTTAGCTAAATGGCTTGAAGGTCCAAAAAATTTCAACCATACTGCAGACACTTCAGGAACATTCATATCCTACCTTCCCTAGTTAAAATTCAAGAAAGATTGCAAATGATGGTAAGAACAGAACTTGTAACCTAGAGATTTTTTTTTGACATTCAAAAGCTTTTGGCATGAGGATGCTTGAGCTGGTATTTCTGATAGTTCTGCTGTATGGACACATGGTGATTTATTGCCTTAAGTATGATCCAGACGATAATACTAAGAATACAATGCCAGAATTATGTCCTATAGTTCTTTAGTCACTTTAGAACTGCTGCCTTCTAGGGTATGTCCAGCTAACCTGTGTTCTCTGAGTAATTATGTCCCCTGTATGGTTTCACATATACTACAACAGATGCTGTTTAAAAGAGCCTGGTTTGACAGACAGTTCAGACTGACCTACAAAATTGACAGGTCCTTAATAATTTTTTGCCATTTGAAAATATTTTTTATCATCTATAGGCTCCATCAGCACTTAGTCCAAATGTTTAAAAACTGTGACAAAATAGTGGAAGAATATTTCTCTTCAATTTCAGATCAGTCACTTCATGATGTGTTTCCTCTGAAGAAAATGCCAGTGGCAGTAGTCACAGCACTAAACAGTATTCTCCTTTATGGACACATAATTTCAGAAGTTCACAAGGACTAAAAATTTCTGGTTTTGTTCAGGCAGAGTAGATGTGTACTGAAAATCTGTCTGCTAGCAGAAACAGTATATCAAACATGTTTTGACTCAGCTGATGTCCTATGGAGCTTTGCCCAGATTTTGAATCTGCTTTTTCCAGGTTTTTCCTTCAGAAATGCAGCTAATGCTGCAAGTGCAAAGTGTGTCCCAACTTCAACTGTCTGTCTGGATATATCTTTATCGTTGTCTGGTGACTGCTGCCAACACTGCTGTGGAAGATATCAACATGTAGGAATTCAAAATTTGAGAATTCCACATTGCTTGAAGTCTTACATTCAGGGATCCTTCCTCAAGAGATACTCAAGATTGAAGGAGCCTAAGAAGTTTTGAATTGTTTAAGTTTTCAGATGACCTGTATTATGTAAGCCTGTCAAGGTCTAGAGAATCAGTTCTTCCTGCATTTTTGTCTGAGGTCTACAGCATCAGAGAGGAGAGCATCCTAGGAAAAGCTTTGGTTGCCCTCAGTCTTTAAAAACAAAGTATTTCTTGAAAATTATAAGATGGCTGTTTTTAATGTCTCCAAATGGAAGGGATTATGGTTAAACATCTTGAGAAATTCAGAGGATCTTCCAAGAAAGATGCTTCTTTCTCCTCTTTTTCTCTTGCTTTTTTCTCTGATGTCATTTAGATGGCTTCCCCTCAGTCTCTTCGATCTCACAAGTGTGCACAGGTTCCTGTAACGTACATGGCTTGAAGTACATTCTTTAAGACTATTGAGATTGTTTTAAAGCAGAAGCTTAAAGAGTGACTATGGTACTCTCAATTCAAGATAACATTCAAAATTAAGGCTTTGACAATATAAGTGTTCACTGCAACATGTATTTGGCATCTGGATTTGATGGATATGCCAGTACTAGTTGTCATTCTAGACAATACTATGGAATAAACTGTTCAATTTTTCCAAACTCTTAGCTTTTTCTTTCCTTTTAGCACCTGAACTGAACTTCAAATTAGCAGCTATGGCTACAGTGCAGTAGAAATTGTTTTTATTGTGTTATGTCATGTCTTTCTTGTAATAAGAGACATGATGGCATTTTTTGAGTTGTCAATAAGAAAAAAATTAATTTGGAAAATGCATTAGCATGTTAATGGGTGAATGTAAGAAGTCCTCAAAGCAAATTAAGCCCATTAAGTTAATGTCAGCACTACTACATGCACTTTTAAAGGGCACATGTAAAGAATACCTTCTTTTTGCTTCTACCTCTAAAATTTTGGTCGAATATTCATGCTTAGCTTAGGCTTGATAGGCAGACTATTTTTCTTTTATCTCTCAATATTGAACTAGTTCTATAATAATAATAATAAAATCCATTACTTGCTGTATGTCAGGGAACAAATCTGGGAAGTGCTTCTAGGCAAATTTAGCCTCCATTCCTCTCTGCCAAAACATATGACCCAACATGCAGCACAATTCGTGCATTTGTGTGGCACGGCGTGCAGATGCAAACTGTGTTTGCCATTCCCCACCCATGTCCTCATGAGCTCTGTCCTGTGGGGCTCTCTACAGGCACAAGCTGCATCATGTCCACTGGTGATCCATGCGCAAACTGAGAGTCTGCCATGCAGGTAACAGCAACCTCCATACAGTAATGCAGCAATGCAGCTTAGAGCCAGCTGGAAAAGTATTCTGATGGAGCACACCAATATTAAATGTATTAACTCAGGCTTGATATAGACAGAGATTTAAGCAGATTTCATCTTTTTTTTTTTCTTTTTTTCACAGTTATAGTTGCACATAGATGAATAGTTTCATGTCATTCTATTTAAAACAGAATGAAACACTAATCTTGCACAAAATTCTTTTCTGTGAAGAGGGATTTAAGGATGAACATTTCAAAAGAATCTCAGTTTGGTATATTTTTTTCATTTATGTCTGAATATTCTTCACAATGGACGAATGTAAGGGAAAGAGGATTGATATTCTTTACAAACTTAAATATAGGAAACAAACCCACATTTTACGATTTGAAATATTATTAGTTACAATTACATAAAATTTACAGGTTTTATTTTAATATTCACTATTGAAAATGGAATATTTATATGCTCAAAATGACACTGAAATTCTTTTCACTTTGTCTTCTCACTTTTTATCCCTGTAAGAAGAACTAAAACTGGTAGCAAATTAGGTATTTTTTTCTACAGAAGTATTTTTTCTCACTATAGATAGTACAAGAAACATTTTTCAAAAGTTATTCTTGATGGAACAAATATGGTTTAAAATCTCTAAAAAATCCTATGTTTTCCAGGTCAGTTTGCTTAGCTGTTTTTCACCCATTGTTTGGTACAGAATTCCTGAGGCAGTAGGTTGCTTATGGAAAACTTCTTCTTCTCTGAGATGTCATCTGATCAAAAAAGTCTGTCATCAGACAGAGTTGTGGCTCACAAATACTAAATTGATGCTGACTCATACCACCTACATGCTTTCCAGTTTCATAGACCAACTCCAAAGTAATCTATCATGATATGAAAATGTTGCAAATTGTTTTATGCCTTTAATTGAAAGTTTCTATAATTTTCAGCAGGTGACTCATGACAGACCAACGAAAAATATTCAATGTCATTCAAACTTTTTTTTGCTTCATGGTTTTGACATGCCAGAAAATAATGTATTACTCTCTCTTATCCATAGCATTGCCAAACGCATGGCTTTAGGTTTGCCTGGAAAACTCTCTTCTAAACAATGTATTTATACCTGGTTTTTTAAAGACTGTTCCTCATATCATATCTGATGTTAGGCTTTAACAGCACAGGAGCCTGGAAAACATTAAGATATTTTGTTATCATTTTCTTTCTACTAAATGCTGAACTTGAATATGCAGATTATACATTCAAATTTGTACAAATGGTAATCTAAGTGGGTTTTGTCTTGAAAATAGTAAATGTTTGATTTAAAAGTTCAATTCTCACCATAAAGTGTTTTCAGTAGGTTTACTGACAAAAAAAAAATAAATATTCACACACTGTAGCAGTTAATTAGAAAAGACAGCCATTAAGTTTTTATGACATTTTTCATTCTTTCCTATTTTTGTGTTCTTAAACCATAGAAAGAAACACACTTGTGGAACTGAAATTATCCATATGTGGGTCTTGGTCCTGTTGGCTCTTACACTTGCTCCTTTCAATCATTTTGCTGTGGAACTAACCAATTCTGCAAACGGTCCTAGACCCCCTTTGAACCTTCTTTACTATAGATGTACCATTTTCTTAGTAGGCATCCAACTGGTAGCAGGGTGTTCATTCAACTTTCTCAGCTGTATCAAACCAGTGGTCAGTCTAATAAAAAAAGATAATAAACACTGCCTGGATAGAATTGTCTCATGGTATTTCATGTCTTTCTTTTCTCTCAAATCTGAGATTAGGCAGCACAATCATGAAGTCATGAGTTTCTGCCCATTGTTTTTTATGATCACACAGCAAGAAACAGAACATACCTATTTTGTAGTCTGCCATCTCTCAGCCAGTAAGTGAACATCAATAATTAATAATAATAGTGCAGATGTGACAGTGTAACCATAAACTTGCTTTACTGGACTGCGATTTCACAGTGGAGTTTCATTGATGAGGCAATATAGATGGATACTCAACCATTCAGAGAACTGTTGTTACATAAAACTGTTGTTACTGTTGCCTTCTGCTCTGTACCAGAACCTGGTCTTCTTCAGATATGGTCACTGAGGGTAACACCAAAGCAGATGAAAGCAAACCAGATGATCAGATTAATGTCTAAGTGCTGCCATGCTGAACTGCTATCCATTAATTAGAGTATGCTAAAATACTCCTAACAAGATTTTCAGTTTTGTCTTTTTTTTTTCCTATGATAACATATTTTTCAAAAAGTTAATGTAGTGAATATCCTTTGTGACCTGTGCTCCTTTGTGACCTGTGCTAGATTATATGGTCCTGCTCTGGCAGGGAGGTTGGACTCAGAGATCTCCAGGGTCCCTTCCAACCCCTGACATCCTGTGACATCCTTTGAATACCTCTGAGAGGCCAATGGTGAGCTGCTGGAGTTTATTAAGATGATAAACAAACTTAAGCATGGAAATATAAGTGTTCACTAAAGGAGGTATATGAAAGACTGATTCTAGTATTTAGTCTAGTCTGTCTCTATCTTACAGAGAGACACAGCAGCAAAAGAAAGAAAGCATGTCATATTATCATTAACCACAATATTTATTTTTGCTAGTAATTTATGTTGTAAAATCTTGTGGCAATGATAATATTTATTGGCTGAACAGTAATTAATATACTCTTTCTATGTCCTTGTAACTGTCTATGTTGACAAAATTACACTGTTGCTCAGCATTTTCAAATGAAAGGTCTGCTGCCAGCCAACAATAGGTGAGTCTTATCAGTGACTCCTTAATGTTCATAAGTAGTACCCACCCTCAGCTCAAGTTACAAGACTTAATTTTCTTAGTACTCTAGTACTCTAACTCTGTTATTTTTAACTTCAGAGGAATTTCATGACCCCTGCACCAAACTCAAAACCTTGAGATTTGCTGAAGGAACTGTTACATTAGGGGATTTCAGACTTGCAGTTATCTTCTGTGGATTGTAATATACGTCCGCAGCACTAATGGCTGAAGTTTCCTTCACTCAGCCTGGGGGTTATATGTTCAAAAAGCCAAAAAAACCAAGACAGTGTGAGTCAGCAGCAAAGCAGTGTACCGAGTTGTGGGCAGTGTAAGTAGTTTAACTGAGTTCCCTCTCCCTCATTAGCTTCCTCACCTCTGCTCCCCTCAGGCTGCTTCCTTTCTCCTGATAGTTCCTCTCCTTTCACTTCCTCATTTTCTCTTGTCTAATTTCAATGCGTCTTTTTTAGAGTGTCAGGCATTGGCAGTTTTAAAAGGATGATAGCTATGTCAGATACAGGCTGTACATGGCTGAGTACAAGTATTCTTGAAATTCAGCTGTCTGATCAAACAGGAAAAGTGCTGTCAATGTTCTTATATTGAAACCCAAAATGCAAAGTGACATGGAGATGTAATCCAGTAATAGTGGTTATTTTTACAGCATAACTTAATGCTATTTATGTTTGGCCTGCAAATGAAGCAACCTCTAGACTGTCTTTCACTAGAATATTGTGAGACCTTGACCATTAAACTAAGACATTTGTAGTGAATGCTTAAAAATGTTTTCAATTAAAAAAAAAGTCTATTTTTTCAGTCCCATTTGTTGTTTCAACCCCTGCCAAATACATACAGAGAACATCAGGGCATGAACAATGTAACTTTTGGAAGTTTCAGTTTCAAGGAAGTCATGAACAGTGACTTAAAACAGAACTTAAAACTATTATGGAGCTAGATGCTAACTGGTCACCAGAGCAGATTGCATGGTACTTGAAGAACTGTGTGTATGAGCTTCTTAGGAAGCTTAGGACACAGATATTTTCTGAACAGAATATGTCTGGGATAAATGCAGCAGACCTGTAAAAGCATTACAACCTAGTTCTGTCTGATTGTTACAAAAGATCCAAAGCTACAGCCTCAAAAAATTTTCATCAGGAAGTCTATTCTTATATGCCCTGGCAATATGTTTAGTATAACTAATACCATTTCATAAGACAAACTTCCATTCACTGTGACCAAGCTGATCACATATTCATTTCTTTACCCTCATTATCAGGGCCTGAAAGCCTTGTGAACCAAGTAGAGAAACAAAGTGGATTTGTTCTTCCCTTTCCTTGGGGCCTTAAGGTTCCTGCGTGACAGGCCAATTACTGACTTCCTCACCAGCCTTGAAAGTCCCAGGCACCTGACCAGCCAGGTGGTGATGAGCCTGTCACAAAACAGGAAAGATAGCAACTGTCTATAAAATTAAGCAGTTACAAGTTGTAAGTGGGGAACCTGGACTGAAGCTGCTGGACAGTGAGACTTGGAATCCCCAGTGGCCAGGGACGGCTCCACTGTAATCTGCGTCCTCTAAGGACTGAGTGAGTGACGCATGATCTTTTATATGATTCTTGAGTCTAGACTATGATTGTTATATTGATACAGCACAATATACATTAAGATTTGAACCAGTCTGCAGAGTGATTAGAGATAACTTAGGGTCTAAGTGATTGGAAATCGTAAGCTAAATTGTAATATAGATTCTATATTATGGCACTTACAGATTGTACTGCATTGATGCTGCTTGTAGAAGCCCTGTACCATTCTAATAATAAATTCTGTGCTATACTAATTATAAAATGGTTTTTGGGAAATAAAGCTTTAATTGTAACTACAATTTAGTGTCATCATCATTCTGCCAAAGATCCATAAAACAACCTGTCTGTCCCCTTAGTATTGGGTGACAGCATGTTAAAGTCAAATAAACATTTCTGAATTTCTAGGTTTATGAATATGAA
>JAAGNO010030270.1:13377-25635 GCA_033439905.1 Ceryle rudis | reverse complement strand
CACTTTGACTTGTTGAACCTCATGAAGTTTGCATTGGCCCATTTCTCAAGCCTGCCAAGGTCCCTCTGGATGGCATCCCATTCCTCCAGTGAGTCCACCTCACCACACAACTTGGTGTCATCAGCAAACTTGCCGACAGTGCGTTCGATGCCGTTGTCCATGTCGCTGACAAAAGTGTTGAACAGCACTGGACCCAGAACAGATCCCTGAGGACTTCCACTTGTCACTGGTCTACACCTGGACATCAAGCCATTGATCACAACTCTTTGAGCACGACCTCCTAGACAGCTCCTTATCCACCGGGTGGTGGTCCATCCATCAAATCCATGTCTTTGGAGCAAGTCCATGTTTTTGGAGCAGTTGTCAGTGTTTAGGCTAAAAGTTGTTGAAAAAGAAGTCCAGTACTGTTAGTACTTCCAACTAACACAGTAGACTATGCCTTGTTTCCTAATGGCTCCAGATCCTTATGCTGCCAGGAAATATTTCCAGCGGATTTTGTAATAGGAGATGGGAAACAAAGATACAGGAATATCTGACATCAGTCTTGGCCAGAGCAGCCAGTTCTGGTTTAACTGCACTGGGCTGTTGCTGGTTAGTGCAGAATCCATCAGTGCAAAATGATATGCCACATAGTAGGATGTAAAGCGCTCAGATGGACAGTGCTGTTGAGTGGTTCTTGCTACTGTATTCCCGATGCATCCTTAGCTAACATCCTCATGCTTATCTCAATGCCTTGGCTTGCGCTTCTTTCTAGTGGTATTTGGAGGATTGATGGTGGAAATAGATCTTTCCTTGTTTCTCCCTCAGGAGAGAAGGCAAGGGAGAAGAGGCATCACACATATTCCTCTTCTCACAGTGGAATAACTGATTTTATCATTGGGTGTCTTGGTTTACTGCTGAAACTAATAGCACTGCATGAATCCCCTGCAGCTCTCCTCGGTGATTACTCTTGCCTGGCATCCAGGGGTGTTTGAAAGGCTTTTTGCACCGCTTTTTGACAAGGTAAATTTGTGAGAGGGAGAACTTTCTGCTGCCAAGGGGTGGCAGGGCAAATTTAGCTTAGCAGCTCACCTTAATTGAGAGGGCATGATAGGCACCCGCAAAAAAACCTTCAAACTCGACCTGGTCCACGTGGCTATACGCTGCATAGGTGGTTTGAAGTTGGATTTAACCTGCCATGGGAACTGTCTCCACCAATGAAAAGAACAGCCTGTGAGCCTAGTGGTCTGTGACAGCCTGGAACTCCAGATTGCAATGGGTGTGCTGGTGAGGGGCGAGCAGCTGTATCCTCAGAGCAGCTCCTTCTGCTGCCTGCCTCTTTCTCCGCATAGTCATTTTGTTGGTTGTGCACAAATTTACATAGGGAGTAGAAAGTAATACAGGTGGTCTTTGCCCCACCCCCTCCGTTTATTTGTGTTTTGACCTAGTAAGCCACCCCTCCCCTCTTTTATTTTTGTGGCCAGTCACCTTTGGTGATGCCAGCTGTCCTGACTCACCGTACAAGCAAGATAAAAATTTTAGAAGTGGAAGTTCAATGCTGAAATGTGATTTAACTGTACCTGTCTAAACCTCCTAAGCTTGACATGTCGGTATCAGAATATGACATGTCCTCATCAGAATGATGTGTGAAGCCTGGGGCACTTCAGGAGTGCTGTTTAACCGCACTGGAACAGTTAGGTTTAAAAAGCTGGTTTAATTTTTTTTAGTTTTCTTTAGCCCTAGGATAGTCCAAGACCAGCATGTAGCTCTTTACTCAGTAGGTAAGGGTGAAGAATCCACCCCAAGAAAGAGTGGGATGCATTTATGGGTATTTCAAATGAGGCAGGAAGGTGCCCCGAGAAAAGTAGATACTGTAGAGGTTCATCCATTATCTGGATGCTCTGGCAAGTACATTCACATAGTTTGCTCATCACTCCAACCTGGGAACATCGGGAAGTCTGAACTTAGTAACCAATGCTCTTTAATGTCATCTTTTCCTTTTTACCACTTGTCAAGCAGGAGAAAATCCCTGGGTTTTGCCTTGTTTTCATCTGTGTGCCAGCAATCCTAATCCACCAAGGCACTCCAGCAGTATAGGGCACTATATGCTGGCACGCTAGGCACTGTAGCCCTCTCTTTAGATGTCCAGTCTTGCTGGCAATAGCATCACGTAGGAGCTGTGGAAATGAGTCTGTCGTCAAGAGATTTTTTTTGCAGCCAAATTTTATTGCCCAAAGAAAAAAATGTTTCATTTCTGAGCCGATTTGTCTTTCATTTAACCCTAAACATTTTTAAGACCTTTTCTCGAGACTATAAAGGCCAATCTTATGCCAAAGAGGGGATATTTTAATTTGCTTCTCTTCTCCCCTAAGGTCTCCTTCATTAACTTCAGCTGCCTCAGCAGAGGGTGGGAGAATTGCTTTTGTGTTGGGGCTAGAAAATGATTATTTTTCAAGACTGTTTTAAAACATCAGATGGGAACAGAAGTTCACAAAAAGTATTTCTGCTTTTTCTTCCTTTTTTTTTTTTTAACAAACTGTTTCATAGCATATGCACCACTTAATATGGCATATGTTAACTTCAGTGTTTTAATTGATTAGCAAAGTAAATAGATGTATATAATGGGAATAATCTGTCAGTAGCATCATGAGGCTCCAGCAAGGTGCATTCTTTCTTAAGACTGTACTTGTTTGGTAGTTTGGGGTTTGTTGTTCATGATTTAAAAGAACTTTTGGTGCATTATCTACCGTACGTTTTGCTTTCACCTCTGCAAGCTGTACTGTCTGGCAGCATGCAAATGAGAGATAGCTTTACATATGGGGGAAAGAAAGGGATTAGGTGGGCTACTAAATACACAGTGTGGAATATTGTCTATCTTCCCTAGTGACCTTGGGATCAGACCTCGACCAAGAAGAAAATAGGCTGTAATTAATAGCTCAAAAAGTTCCAGTCAGCTGGGCTAGATTGCAAAGGCACGGGATGAGGAGGAGCAGACCCCAAGCTTATGTTGTCTGTGAAGCAGAGTTTGGATTTATATCGAGCTTTAGGTGTACGTTAACACTTTTTTTTTTTTTTTTCCCCAAGTAAGAGAAGCAAACTCTTCACTTTCTACTAAAGAAAAAGGAAACAAACAAAATAGAACAAAATTCTGTTAAGGGGCACCCAGTAAAAGCTGACTTCTCTTCCATGAGCTTTCCTACAGGCTGTCAGCTCCTGCTTTGTCTTAGCAGAGGGTTTGGTCTTGGATAGGCTTGTGGGGAGTGGAGGTACCAAAGTCCTGAGGTTTAAGCAACAATTGAGAACTGGTACTTGCCCACTTGTATAAGCTGAGTTTCAGTTTATTAAGTGTCTTTGTTATATGAACAAAGTAGAATACCAGGCTGTAGCACGAGTGTCTCTCACAGTACCCGAATTGCTCCTATTAATTCTACCTTCCTACTGAATCATGTAAGTTCCTTGGGTTTGAATGATTTGCTCTACTGTGGGGTTTGCTTTACTGTAACTCTGATTTTCATTAGAAAAATTCAGCTTGGACAGCAACATCAAATGCTCCATTCCAGCTCTAAGCAATCCCCTTTTCTGTAAGGGGAGCTTGTGGATTTTGAGGTGCTCTGCAGGTGGGCCTCTCAAATCTGGGCACAACTCTTAAAATGCAACTGTTATTCTTAGTTACCGCTCTGCAGGCAGCTTTCCTGAGAGACGCAGTCTCGACAACTTCTCTAAAATCAATCACTCTATCTAAACTATTGCAAAAAACATCTATGACAGCCTTAGATTATTTTAGATGCGGTAGATAAGTGCAGTTGTGTTTTAACTTGTACAGGGGATGTAGGTTTTTTTCCACAGTTTTGATAACCTTCCTGCACATAGCAGTTTACAGCTGAAAAACATTATTATTTTTTTTTTTACCATTAAAGCATATCAGCAAAATACAAAAGTGTACATCCAGCAGGACAAAGGCTTTGGGGACCAGGACTTCTTGTTGCTACTCTCTGCATGAAGCTGACCTTGTCTGTATTCTATAATGGAAGTTACTTCATCATCCAGCCTTGGGCCTCTCGTGAGCAAATACTGTCAATCACACTGAATTGTGCCAAGCGACACGCCAGCCACGTCATGCAGATGACTGTCCATTGTGGACTCAAACGAGACCACCAACCCTTAACCTGAACAGAACTGAGAATTTGTTTTGTTTCCAAGTAGAGACAAGTACATAGATCTGCAGGGTGCTTTTTGTTTTTACATTAGCTGTTGGTAGGTTTTCTAGGGATTAGATACACTACTAAAAACAAAGGAGAAAAAAAAGCAGATTTTATTGGTTGTCTACATATTGTGCAAAACCCAGTCACATTCAACACTTGACATTTAGTCAAATACTAGAATATAAAGAATATAGAATATAAAGGATATAGAAATTGCCTGTTAGTTTTGCTTGGTTATTTTAGCTTTTTGTGTAGTTTAATTTGCACATTTGGTTTGGTTTTCTTTTTTTTAAAAAAGAGGAATAGTTGTTACCATACTTTTATAACCCAAAGACTTTCTGAGATACAAAAGTCTTCAAAGTTCAAGTTGCTGTGTAGCTAATGTCCCCAGTTTTAATGTGGGAGGTTTGCAAAGATCTCACTACATAATGTTTTAGGATTCCGTTAATTTTTGCAGCAATTGTTCACATTCAAATTGCCATTTGAACGTTTTTCCCTTAACTACCTTCATCAGCCACAGATCATAGGACACTGAGAATCCTGGCTAACAAAGCTAGGAAAAAAGTATTTAGCAGAGAATGACCGTAAGCAAATTTAAAAGACCCAGGCCAATTACAAGTCATATTCTCTCTCATTCAAAATCAAGGCAGTATTTTACCTCTTCCAGGCCCTTTCCGAGCCTCCATTAGCATTCCAGACTTGCTGCAGCAAAAATCTCGCTTGTCCCCACAGGAAAAATTCAGATTTATTTCTCAAAGTATGGTCCATTATCTTCTTTGTGCCCTCAAAGCCACATTTGGACTTCAATCAGTGACGTCTGCTGAGCTGGCTGAGCATTAGTCCTGATGGTCATTTGACCATTAATCCTTCAGTTGTTGTATGGTATAAACATTAGGTTAGCTCATCACTAGGAAACATGATTAGCTTCTGCATCATCTGACCTGGCCTGCTGAAGGATTTTGTGTCCTTCACCATTGTATCTTGGCACTGTTGCCAACTAGAAGGCCCAAGGCCCAGCTGGGACCTTCAATGTCAAAAGTTTCTACAAAAAATCAGGGAGAAGTTCTAAGCACAGATGATTTTTAAGGCCAAATTGTACTCCTTAAATTCCAGAGAAACCTCAGTCTTTTGTGCTGAGGTATAATTTTGTATGCTGATTTTCTTGGTCAAAACTGAGTTCACCTTACTGCGGCGAAATGTAAAATATAAATTAATATTTTAAGGAAGTCGTAACAGAAATGTTGAAAACACTTCCTCTACTGTACTCCTCAGGTTGGCTCAGGAGTGTTTCTCATCAGAATTTCTGGCTTCTTTCAAAAGCCCCATTTCATAAAGCTGTTCTTTTCAAATATACCAGTTGCGTGACTGGAAGTTCCATGACGTGGCAAAAAGGTCCAACATGGTGTAGAGCAGTGATGCCTCCACAGAACAGTGTCGGTGTCTGTTGGTGAAGATATCAATTCATTGCAGCATTGTACCAGCTAATAAATCCCATGTAGTTCAGTAGTTTATCAACTCGTGGATGTTTTTTTTCAGTTTTCATGTCACACCCTTTTAGAAATTACTTTTCCTGTGCAGAACTGCTATATTTCTCTGTTGAAAGATTTCAGTGTAATTAAGCTGCTGGGGGAAAAAAAAAAACCCAACAACATTCTTCTTTTAATAAAGGCAATTTGCATATTCAATAACTTTAGACTTGTTTGTTGAAAGACAGTTTGAAAGTTTATTTGTATGTTCTTTCACTCAAATGCTTTGAGAGTCTCTCATCTTATTGCCATTAATATGCCAATAAGTTAAATCAAAATACAAGACAGTGTCTGTATTTTTCTTATTTTAACAGGTAGGTTACAGTGAAGGCCTTGATTTGAACTTCAGGAGCATAAAGGTCTTTTGTCATAGATTTCGACGGCTTTTGGCCATAAGAGAACATCATGTGATCTCAGCAATCTAATTAGATGGAATGTGCAACACGAGTAATCAAGACGGAGTAATTTAATACTTAGTAGGAGTAAACAACATTCAAAGTAGCATTAATTTTTAACAATCACCGAAGATCCATTTTGGACCCCTACCTCAAGCTTGATTTTGAAACACAGGCTTTAACTTGATTTCTCGTAAACATTTTTTTACTGAATCCCAACAGGTATGTTTCCTGTCACTGGTAAAACCTTGACTTCTAGTTGTAGGCAAAGATATGCAGCAGTACCACCCTTTCATCTTTCCATGCCAGTTCTGCATGTCTTCTGATCATTTTTGTGCTTATTATGCACGATTTAGATCTTCCTTGGTTTGCAGCTGAGCCACAAGAGATTGATTTTTACAGATGTTTGCTGTTCAATATTGGTTGATAAATGTTTTAGAAGTGGTGTAGAGCTCATAATTAAGGGTTTACATTCCATGGACCAAAACTTCTTACCATAAAGCTTTTATCAGCTAATAGGTACTGGTAGGTGTACTGCTCTTGGTACCTTCCTATACATGTGCTGATCACGGAGATCTCTTTCTGCTTCCCTACTTCTTTGAGTAAAAGGCTTAGATGCAGGAGGAAGATCTGTATAAGTTATTTGCTTGTTACAGGAGATTGAACTTTATACTACAGATACATTTTTCTCATGCATATGGATGGTTTGCAGGAGAACTGACATGGGTATGGCTTTTGATTTTTCACTTTGAGCCTTCCTGTTAGTTTCATCCTTTTGTACAGGAGTAACAGAAGGCTCATGCTTCAGCTCATGAAATTAAAAGAGATTTAAGCGGAGTAGAGGCTTCTTCATAGCCCTTGGCTAAGTCACCACCTAGAAATGCTTCCTAAACGCAAGATGAAATCATATGAAATCAGTCATGTGAAATCTTCTTTCAGTGAAAACATATCAGGTTAAAAGTCAGATACTAATAAATTTTAACAGAAAATGAATAAAAGAGATTATATTCAAGGAACGGAATGAATGCTACCACGGAGTCACTCATCATTTTTTAAAGTTCTTGCAATGAAATGAAAGGATAAAAATGATAGCTATAGAATTCCATTTTCCTTCCCGTTTTACTTGCCTGACCCCTAGTTAGCTATGTCTTCATTAAAAGAACAAAACTCAGAATTTCACACCCATTTAACACCAAGTTAAGTATCACTTAACCCCTTGGTACTGACCAAATGCATCCCCATTAAGCAGAGTTTTTGTTAGTACCATCCCAATTAAACAGCAGTCACAGCTATTCACTAACATTATACCAAATTAGTTTCCTGGGAGGTATCTTAATAAAGCAACCATCCCAATTAAGCCTGTCCTCATTAGATGGAGGATACAGTATTACTATTTTATTGTAATTGAAGAAAGGCTCATGGTCCCATTTCATATAGTTTAGCTACAGAATTATTAATAAACAACAGTCCCAACTAATATGTTAGTGCTGACTCAAAATATAATAATATTGACCTATTAAAGATGGCATTTGCATGTAATCAGTGGCTTCTTGCTGTAGTTTTCTGAGCCACTGGAAAACAGAAGGATTTTGTCTTCTTGTGATGTCCTTGTTCTTCTTTGTTGACATCATCACATTTAGTCTGTACAAAAGAAGTGTTGAAAAACATAGAAATTGCTGACTTAGGCTCCTTGGAGCTTTTGGAGGTGATGACTGTGATAAGCTGGAAATCTTTTGAGCTTATGGTGTTTGCAGTTTCCCAAATGTAATTCGTATACTTTGCTAGCTCTAATTTTTAGCTTGAGCTCTAGTTGTTTTCTAATACAATCCTGAAAGGGTGAATTTGGACAATCTCATCTTGGCCATTTTGAGCACATATGCTAGAACTAAGTCTTTTTGGCTCAGCTGTAGCTTGAATCTAATGAAAATGACAGATAATGCAGAGCGCTGTGTGCCTGCCAAAAAAGAGGATATTTCCCATGAGATAGCACCTGGTGATGCAGAAATAGACACTATAGATTTGTGATTGGCTGGTACTTACCAGTATTCATATCTAGTCAGTATTATCAACCACACAAGATCACATCTTGGATAATAACAGCAACAATGGCATGCATAAAAAATTACTGCAGCAAAAAAGGGAAAAAAATAGATCAATTATGTCAATTATGTGGTAGCACTTTTTTTTTCCCCCTCACAGTTTCAACACTGAGAAAAGGTGGCATCTATCTCTGATCTAATTATTCACATGCTTATTCATTTTTTTCTTTCTTTCACTTTCCTCTTTTTTTTACACACATAAAGGATCTTCCCTTTTAAAATAAAAACCACAACAGTGTAGAATCAAAGGTGCTTACATTCTGTATGAGTTATATTTTAGCAACTGAATAGTTGGCTACTTGAAAATTAAAAAAAAAAAAAAAGGCATAAAAAGATCCTTGTGTTGGCTTTCTCTAAAGGGATATGCATTGAGATGACGTTACCTGAGAGCAAAAATGCCATCAGCCAGAAAACTGCCATAAATTAAGCTGCTATTTAAGCCCTTATTCTAGTAAAAGGGTCCAAATTTCCAAGGTGCCCCTAACGGGTCTCTCTTTGATGGTAATGGAGCTTTTCTCTGAGGAAGCAGCGTCACAAAAAACCCCAACCAAAACCAAACACGACCTTAAATTAACAAGAAGAGGCTCTTTTTGGTTTTGTTTTGTTTTTGTTTTTTTTTTAAGGTACTGTTGTGTAGAAACTCCATCCGGTTAGGGAAACTACAGCTCTGCTGAATTTAGCTTACCTAAGGTGAGGTAATGAACAAGGTGATTCTGAAAAAGAAATATAAAAATCATTAAGCATATCTGTAAATTTTATAATGAATCATTTCAATTAGATTCAGGCGGCAGCAGATGTTAACTTATTTTGGCATGCCCAAGCTTTGAGGTTCTTAGGCTGAATTACTTTTCCACAAAAAAACAAACCAAAACAAAAACCTCTCAACTTGATGAATCTCACATTTAGAACTGTGCATGAAAAAATCGTTATGTAAAAACAGAGCAAATGGGCCCTTCATTTGCTGATCAATGGGTCAAGCCTCTCTTATACCACGAGGGGGTTTTAATGTGAGAAAGTGATAATAGGTTCACGGAGACAACAAGCTGGGGCTTAATGCTGCTGGTGAACCCTACACTATTTTTGTGGTTTGTTTTTTGTTTGTTGGTTTTTGTTTTGCTTTCGTTTCTTGAGATTTCCTTACAATAATCCAGGGGTGCCAAGGAGGAACAGGCTTTCCCATATGCGACAGTCTTGATGTGTTTGTGAGTGTGGTCAAACCCTTCCTGTCACCAATGGATTTGTTGGGCGGTCGCTGGACAGTTTCATTCGCATGGTATACTGTGAGTTTTTCTCTGTTAGTATAAAGGAAGGATCATATGGGAAGTCCACCTACATTTGCACGGAGTTGTTAGTGTTCGTATTTTAAAAGTACTTGTATTACCCTAAGCGGAGACTGTGCCACTATGTGGGATTTAAGCGTCATCTCTCGTAACCCTTTTGCTTTCTCCCTAGACCACCTGAATGGTCTAAGCCGTCTGATTTCTGTCGTGCTTGCTCTTAACCTTGTCTGCCATCATGAGAAGGATAGTGTTGGGTTTACACTGAGCAGCTAAGCAGATGTCTGTGTGATGGCACTGTCTGCCTTTGTACTGGAAGGGAATTTCTGCTGGCTCATAGCGCTTCCTGAAAGCTGTCTCTTTAAGGAGTTATCTCATATTTTCAGAAATTGACTGTGAAAATTCTAAGTAATGGTGTGACATGATCACACTCACTTTCCGTAGTTAATCCTTCACTAGGGGTCAGACGCTTTCCCTGCTCAATGAGTCATTTGATTGTCATCTACCTTGCACAAAAAAACTACGGAGCCCCAAGCACTGTCTGGTAAGGATGACAGGCAGTCACAGTGCTGAGCTCTGTGCAGGAATAACTGAGTTAGAAAAAAGCTGCTGGCACTGTAATAAAGCGTTTAATGGACAGACAGCCTCTTTTACCTTCCTTGGGGTAACACTAAATCCCTTTTTATTGTAGTTTGCACAGATGTTAGTGAGTTATCCATTTCTCTAATCATACTAGAAGTTGGCACATCCATCTTAAGTAAGAAGACCAGCCCACTCTGTTTTTGAGAGTCCTTTTTCTAATAAACTTGTGTCAGTTTCAGGTCAGTTTCACCAATACAAATAAAATTCAAACAAATAAAAAGTATATTGTCTCATGATGAGATGTATGTAATTATGTCCCTTAGGTCAGTTTAAATTTACAGAGGGAGTTACACTGTGTATAACCCTTCCTGCAATCTAGATGTTCCTCCTGCTTTAAAAAAACCCCAGCAAAACAAAAAAGAAAACAAACTCGCTGCAATATTTAGCCAATATATTGTAGTTATGTGGTACTCTCAGTTTTGGAGCTGAGCGTTCTATATGATCCATTTTACTTTGCAATTATTTGTATATAAAGGCATCGGTGTGCTGGGCGAACAATATCTTCCCTCCTCCTTCCAATAAATCTTTGGGAATAGAATCCACTCGTTTTGTTTATTTCCTCTCCAAAGTGATGCTAACTGGCTCAGTAAATGCAGAATATTTATATTTGTTTCTGTCCTTTCACACAGGGCTAAAGCAATTGCATCTTCTCATAGAAAACTTTATTTCCCTTCAAGTGGTTATCCCTAAATGCAATGCTGCCGTTAATGAAATGAAATGAAAGAAGAAAAGCTTTGGCTGGGGGGCTGCGTGGGGAGAGAGGAAAAACCTCCACCCTACATCGTACCCCGACAAGGTGCTACACGCTTCAACTTCTAGCATGCTTACAAAGGTCAGCTAAAGTTCAGGAAGGGATAAATGATTGCTACTTTGAGGGGGTCCATGGTAAGCCTTGTTCTTTTTTGCACAGAGTTGATGGGTTCACAGCGGTAGCTGAATTTTGATAGATTGGCAGACACTGAAAGGAAATGCTAAATCTGCCACAGGGACTCTAACTAACTTCATTTTCTGGGGGCAAAGGGTAAAAGACAAGGGGTACTGTTCAAGGGCAGGACATCATATGACCTGGTCAACAAAGCTACCAGTGTTGTTTGTTTGGATCCTTGTCTTGTTGTACCTGGCTTCTTAACAAAAGGCCTTACCAGCAGGGTGGGCTATCAAAATAAACATTAAAGGTTCAGGGGTTGATGCTTGTCCTTTGTGTATGTAAATTTACTGCTCTCTGGGGTCTCACTGTAAATGAGAAGGCCTGTCTCTGTTGTGTATCCTGGTAAAATACTTTTAATAGATAAATCAAAGACTATGGAACATTAACTATTTCTCACCGAAATGCAGAAAGTTTGCACTTTTTTTTTTACTTAGGTTTTTTGGTTTTTTTTGTTTTGTTTTGTTTTTTGTTTTTTTTTTTTTTTTTTTAAACTGTACCTATCCTTGGCTATAAAAGAGGAAACCTCTCTCTCATTTTCCAAATACCTAGGACAAGTTACACTGACAATCCTGGAAAAGAAAAACCTAACCTCCCAGGTTGGCTGTTGAGTTTTACACCGAGCTGGTGTGCTGAATATATCTGACATTTTATACATGCCTTGAAATAGATAAAACAATTAAGTTGAAGGCCACATCGCAGTAAGGTCACTTTTACAATGGGGTATGTACAACGTAGGCACATTTGACATCCAGTTAATACATGGAATTGTAAAGACTTTATTCACAAACTGGGTAATTGTGCACGCAAATGCTTAATTAAGTGAATTTGTCCGGGTCATTAAGCTGGTTGTATACACAGTTGTGAAAACTGTATGTTTCTACTTTTCTTTTTAATCTTAAGTTTCTTTTGTGATCTTGTAACACATTCTAGAATGAGTGAAAGAATTTACTCTCTAAGAGAACTGGGGCGGGAGGGGGGGGTTGAGATGTTTGCAAGGGAATCTGAAACCATGTGAAACCAGCTAATGTTTCAGATTGCATCAGAAACTCAAAATGCATCAGTGATTCCCCAGGTTTACAAACCATATGGTGAACCTGAGTCTAACTTTCAATGACCACAATCTGATTTATAGTTTTCCACAGCAATTGGTCAAAAACTCTGATTTTTTTCTTTCTTTTTTTTTTTTTTTTTCTTTCTCCCCCCCCCCCGC
>JAAGNO010030269.1:13518-36346 GCA_033439905.1 Ceryle rudis | reverse complement strand
GGGCCAACTGGATGGGGCGCTGAGCAACCTGATCTAGTGGGAGGTGTCCCTGCCCATGGCAGGGGGGTTGGAACGAGATGATCTTTAAGATCCCTTCCAACCCTGACAATTCTATGTGTCCATGAACTTGAATATCATTCATGATTCTCCATTGTCCAGCCTCCATTTGGGGGCAACCCTGTAGGCAGCTGGTCAGCTGTTAATGCAGCAAGGAGCGTGGGTACCTCTGGCTGACAGATAGGAGAAGGAATAAGACATTTTTCAGCAGTTCTTTTTATACAGGTGCTCCTCTGTCTTGCAATGATATGTTAGAAACGTGCTACATGGCCTGCATGCAGGGCTAAGAGCTGCTCGCATCGGAGAACAACGAGGTCATAGTCATACTCGCATGCATCGGATGGCTTGAGGTTTAAGGGACGTGTTGTCTTGGAAGCCATTTAGTTCTTTTTAAGCTGAACCAAGTTGCAGAGCTTGAAGAATTATAAAAGTTCACTGTGCAGAAGGTTCTGTCTCAAGCTGTCATTACCTAGATCTGTTTTGACTGTGTGCTAATACTACCAGGGGAGGTCCTGGAAATGAAAAGGGCGAAGAGAAGGGTGTGGTTAGGCCCATGAAGATTTTTCAGACAACCCTCTGTTTTATACTAATTGATGTGGCATATTTGCTTGCAAATGAGTTCTTCCTCTAAGAGGAGAAATTCTTCTTGGACTGAATGCTTTTGGTGCTCAAAATGCTGAAATGGAGTAGTTGTTAATAACAAAACTTTATGGCCGCCCCATGCACCCCCCCGAAGAGCTGGAAGAGGGTGAGGGCTGAGCTCCAGAGAGCTACAGCTTGTGTGGTCAAACCACAGCTCCTCAGCGCTCTCTGTGCTGGAGGAGCAGTAAGATTTTGAACGAGTGTCAGAATTAGGTTTTAATGGATCAGTTGATCAGCTCTTCACTTGCTGGAAGGTCACTTTGGCACTTAAACCAGTCTGTAGATGAGCGAATGAGAGCATGTGAGGATCCGGTGTGTGTTGCAGAGGGATCTATCTTTACTTTTAACTTCTAAAACCTATAACTGGATGGTTCAAGAACTTTGCCTTCTGTTACCGAGCAATTGAAGGAATAGTGACGTTGATTACAGTTGTCCCGCTTGTGAGTCCCAGTGACCTCCTGAAGGTGAAGCGTTTCCTTCTGTAGTCTACTCAAACGTGAGAACACGTGGTTTACTGTAGCATTCCTACCTCCTTAAATCAAAGAAGTCTCAAATCTTTGAGTTGTCCTTTTAATGTATTATCCACGCACAGGCAACTTCACGCTCTAAACTGAGCAAAAAATGTTGTATTTATCTTAGCAGGTATGTTTTGCTTGGTTCGTTTCAGTTTAATCCCGTTCAACCTTTTCAAAGATATAGAATACTTGTCCTGTAGTACATGCAAGGCTGTGTATGTGCCTTTTATGCAGTGATGCTTTTACACTTTTGGAGGGTCAGGAGCCTACCTCAGAATCAGCTGCTCTAGGCTGTCAGCCCCACTGCGTTTTCTGCTCTGCAATTGCTTCTTTGTCTCCAGAGCTCAACTGAGGTGGTGTTGAGGAACCTTTAGCTAGATGGACAACCCGCGTGGTTGAACAGGGGGTTACTATTCTCTGTTCTTGCTTTTAGTTTCTCTCGGTGTATATTTAAACCCTGCTGCTGTTGGGAACTGCGTGTGAAGGTGGTGGGTCCATCCTGACCTGCTGAGGCAGTGCTGCTGCCCGGGTCTGGTTCTCCCAGCCTCTGAGATAAATGGCACAACTGCATCCGCTCAATTTGAAAGAATTTGCCTATTTCATTTGCAACTTGTGGCAGCCAGTGCGCTCCAGAACTATCAGTCAGATAGTGGAGTAGATAAAGGCTGCTGCTGTGGTGTTTTCGCTGGAAACTTTTCCATCTGGCTGTTTTGAAGTCACTGGGACTGTTCAGTCAGGGCAAACGGGATTGAGGTTTCTAGATGTGTTTGTAGGCTCTTGTCTGTTTTCTGAGTTGACTTAAACTACACTAAACCCTGAATTTTACAAGTTCTGAAGAATAAACTTAAGTGAAGTACTTTGATTTTTAACAGCTAGGCTAATTATGGGCTTATTGAATATGAGCAAAGGTAATGCTGATTGCTAACAAAGAAGATAGTTGTAGGAAAAATGCAGGATCGAGATGATAGAAATAGTTGTCATTGGGTGATTAATATTATTTTATATTTAGTCTTTTTAAATAACCACCTTAATCTCCATCATGTTATCTTCTCATGTATACTGAGATTGCATATTCCTGATCTGCGGTATCTCTGAGTCAGAAGAAGAGAAAACCTTGGCTCCCAGTGCTGTGTAAGAATATTCCAGTAAGAGGAAATGCCTGAATTGCAAATGGGAGTGCAGTTGAACCTGTAAATGCAGAATACTGACTTGCACTTGTATTTTCTTCTGGCTTGGGTGCAGCACTTGGCCTCCTGTCCTGTCACTTAGGATGTCAGGCTATAGCTGTGTGTCTGTGCGTTGAAGTAAAACTTACCGGGAGATGCACAGAGAGACTGGTTTCTTCAGTTGTAACACCGAACTTACTTTTCTGGAGTCCACTTGCTGAGCATCAGAAGTAGACATTGAGTCATAAGGATCCCTTTGCAGTTGTGTAGCTCTTGTAGCTGACCAGAACTCTGCCCTCGCAAGAGGTGCAGCCGCTGGAGCGCTCACGGGTGCTGCGTGAGCAACCTTCAGGCAAATGCCACTCTTCTTTTTGACATTTTAACAGGCTGAGGAATGCCGTGGGTGTCAGCGGGGAACGATCCAACTGGTGCCACACCGCATCGGAACACGATTCAGAGGCTGCTTGTGGAAGTAATCAGGCACTTGTGTGTTATGAAATGTAGTGAATTGTAACAGCGGTAAATATTTCTGTAATATTTCTTGTAAATAGTGTGTCGGAAGGCTTTATTTCAATAGACTTTAATGAATTGAAGGCTCTCAGTCATCTGACAGAAATCAAAGCCATTGTAGGAATGTGCTTCTTACCGTCAATAAAAGCATATGAAGACCTCATTTTGGAGTGGTGATACGGAGTTTAGGAATTGGAGGCCCTTACATAGGTTGCATGTAGAGGCAAGTTTACCCCTTTCTTTGAGGCAAGATGATGTTTTTGGTTTTTCTTCTGGTTCAGCTTTCTGGCAATCTGCCTGTTACTACTGTATTTTTGCACAGAACGGGTAAGGAGAAGTTTGGACTTTTCTTGTGGTTAAGAAAGGCCAAAGAGATTTGTAACGATTGTAGAACACCAACCCCACAGCCGTGATGCTCTGGGTACTTGGGTCAGGGTATTTCAGTGCAGGTTAGTACCAGCCATTAGAGCCTGCAGCAAGAGGAGGTTTCTTATAAGGGAATAGATTTGTCATGGGCTATGTGCAAAAAACCCCTGCAGAATGAGCTCTCTCTGGTTTGATTTTTGTATCGTGTTTATCTATTGAGACTTGGCTACAAAACGGTCAGTGCATCCAGGAGTGGGCTTGCCTGGATTTGACCTAAAAATTTCCTGATGCTTGCCCTTCCCCTCCACCCTCCAAATAGTCACTTGGCTGTTAGGATTAAGGAATAGAAGATTCCCAAGTATGATGCATCCACATGGGTGCAGCACCATCCCCCTCCATGAGCTATAACCATGCCAGTTTGATGTGTCATTTAGCAGAGCAGCACCGTTCTCCACTTCTAGATAAAATATTACCAACTCTATATGTAAAATGCATTTATAATCTCAATTTTTAGTGAGTTAGTTAAATAAGGCCTGGAAAGCATACACAGTTTGCCTGATTTTGATGTATGTGTTGATCTTTAGCTTAAACTTCATCAGTGAGGTTTAGAAACGGACCAGCAGGACTAGGGAAGTAATCCCCCTCCTGTACTCAGTATGGGTGAGGCAGCACCTCGAATCCTGGGGTCACTTTTGGGCCCCTCACTCCCAGCAGGACATGGAGGGGCTGGAGCGTGGCCAGAGAAGGGCAACGGAGCTGGGGAAGGGGCTGGAGCACAAGGGTGGTGAGGAGCAGCTCATAGACCTGGGCTTGTTGAGCCTGGAGAGAAGGAGGCTCAGGGGAGACCTCACTCTTGACAGCTTCGTGTCAGGAGGTTGGAGCCAGATGGGGTTGGTCTCTCCTCCCAGGGGACAAGCAATGGGACAAGAAGACATGGCCGCAGGTTGTTCCAGGGAAGGTTTAGGTTGAACCTGAGGAAAAACGTCTTCTCTGCAAGGGTTGTCCAGGCCTGTCCCAGGCTGCCCAAGGCAGTGGTGGAGTCCCCATGATCCCTGGAGGGGTTTCAAAGCCGTGGAGCTGTGGTGCTGAGGGCCATGGGTTAGTGGTGCCCTGGCAGTGCTGGGTTACTAGTTGGACTTGATGATCTGAAAGGTCTTTTCCAACCTAAAAAGTCCTATGATTCTATGAAATGTACTTTTTAAACGACCGGGCTTATAACGCTTTTAGTAATTAATTCTAGGACATGAGGCTTTTAGGAATGTCAAGTATTGTGGGACGTGGGAATAAACTGCAAGAACTGGCAGTGCTGCTTGCAGCACATGTCGCTGATTTGGATCCTTATTGAGTCAGCTTGTAGTAGTTAGTGCTTGAAGGTGCTGCCAAACCTCACATGACTGCCGCTCAGCATCAGTATTAGACCTCAGTTGTTGCTGAGGTTTGGTTAAGAGTGGGATGGTCATAAGTTGCTTTAGCAACCAAGATTGAGGGCTTCAAATAATTACAACCAAATATTAGTTGACCCAGCACTGACTTCAGGCTGTAGTAGCATGTACTGCTCTCTAGTGTGTACTTGACAGGCTGGACCACTGGATGTGTTACAGCGATTTTGATCTGATTGGCATTGAAAGATCGTTTTGGGGATGTTTGTTTGAATTTGGAAATTAGTCTGAGATATTTGGGTTTTCAGGGTGGCTTCCTGCCAGTCTTGGGTGGTTTTTGGTATGTTTGTCATTGAGTGGTGTGGTTGAAGGTGTGAATAATGGTAACTGGAATCTTTCCCCTGTCAGTAGAAGTGGTTAAGATATAAAAGGGTATAAAGTAGCCACTGGGCTTTAACAAGATGTCATTCCTAAATTCAGTTAATAAGAAGAAAAATAAGGTTATCATAAAGTAGCAAAGAATCTGCTCTTCCTTCAAGATTTTCCTTTCCCTATGGATTCTTGAGTGTTTGCTAGCAGATGATCCTATGCCAAACCTGTAGTATAGGTTGTTTTAAGGGGTAGGTCATGAGAAATTGTCTGACTTTGATGTGTTTTGGGGTTCCTTTGTAGATATAGATGTATTTATAGTTATCAGTTTGCTGTATTTGGTTGGAATTCAATCACGAGCAGCTTTGATATTGCCTCATCGGTGGCATAAATGTAATTGCATGGAAAGCAAGTGCTACACTTGGCATTCTTGTTATGGATACAGCAGATACTGTCAAAGCTGTACCTTTACTTTGGCATGCTTCAGTTCCATGTGGAAGTGTTGGAGTGCAGCGATGTTGGTCACATCCCATTTTGCATTCCTTTCTTGTGTGTTTTGGAGAACATCTTGAAAACCAATCAATTTTCAGCATTCATTTCCCTTCCCTGAAGTAGCTTTTCTCCCATCAGTAGCAGCTGCTTTCTTTAAAATATTTTTTCATCAGCAAAGTTCTAACTCTTATGGAACAAGAGCTAAGATTGGACGGATGTAACTCTTGTCTAATTAGTTCTTTAACTCATTTAGGTTAAATACCCAGGCAGGCACAAGACATTGAAGAGTGAAAGGGAGTCTTCCTGTACAGGCAGACCAGAAACCTGCATCAGAAAACAAAATTGTGCTCCTGTACTGTTTTCATTCTGCCTTGGCCTGTTAAGACTTTTGAGTTTTGGGGTAGAGGTTGTGTGACTGAAATTTGCAGTTGAGTTTCTATTTCGGACTTTCTCTGCTTTTAGACTACTGCAGAACTGATTAATCAACTTCTATCTGTAGAGCCTTACTAAGTAGAGCTGATAACCTTGTAGAGAAATGTCTTGCACCGATAATCCATTTCCTCCCCCTACATTTCTACCGAAAGCTTTATAATCTCAGTATTGAAAATGACAGACTTTTTGGCTGAGCTAAGAATGCTTTCCTAAATCCTGGATTAACCAGCCACCCAGCAGTTAGTGTGCTTCTCTGGAGTAGGCAGTGCAGTTTGGTGGGGGTTGGTTTTTTGTTTTGGTGGGGTTTTTTCATTGGTTTTCTGGTTTCTGCGATCTGTCCTCTTGAGCTGCTGTAAATAGGGCTGTGTCTCAATAGTGTATTACAACTATTCTGTTTACTTTTCTTGAAGAGGGCTTTAAGATCGCTTTTCTGTTTCCTCAATTCAGCATTACACCGTTCTCTTAGGAAGCATATATCTGAAATAGACTCTTTATATTTGGAGGAATTTCTAAATATACAGAGTCTTTTATTGGAACCGGTACCATTAACACCACAGCGTCGTGTTGATGGCGTGTTCTGCTAAGTGCAGCTAAGGAATGCCTTCAGCATGGAGCTGAACTCTTGATACGAAGCATGGTACAGAATTTAGAGATTACCAGGGACTCTGGGAAAAATGGGGTTTTACCCCCATCTTTCTTCAGAAAGTAGGTGTGTGTAATTTTAATCCGGTTTTAATAGAGTACCCTAAATAACTGTACATTCATTTAGTAGCAGAAACTTTGTGCTCTCTACCCTCTTCTAACACTGGTTGAAACCGTATGTGGGGGGAAAAAAAAAATAAATATTTTTGTTGCCATAACTCTTTAGTAGGTCTGTTTCTTAGCTCCCACAGCTTAAGATGTTAAAAGGAAAGATGATAATAATCAAACTAAGCTCTGCTACAAATGAATGACTTTCCCACAGTATGGCTGATTAAATAAACACTAGTGAGTATGTTCTAGCAGGTCAAGGGTCCTCAGCACCATTTCATAGCTGGCTTTTGATCTGCCATATCTTCCAGCTAGTTTGGGTAGTGGAAATGGTCTAGGAGGTGAGGTAAGTGTAAATATTTTGTTATTAAAAAATGAAATAAGCTTGCAAGTTTCTTAGGATGCAGTTGATCTCCGTATGTTAGGTCTGTATCAGAATAGAGGTAAACCACGTTAAATGCGGTAGCTTGATCCAGAATGGCTCATTCATTAGCTAAAATAAGCTGGTTGTCTTGTTTTGTTTTGTTTGGGTTTTTTTTTTCTTTTATCTCCAGGAGTCGTAGAAGGGGATTTAGCTGCTGTCGAAGCGTACAAGTCGTCAGGAGGAGATATTGCCCGCCAGCTGACTGCAGATGAAGTACGCCTCCTAAATCGCCCTTCTGCTTTTGACGTTGGGTACACGCTGGTGCATCTGGCCATCCGCTTTCAGAGACAGGACATGCTGGCCATCTTGCTTACTGAGGTGGGTTCCTTTGGCTCTCAGGTGGGTTAAAGAGCAACCTTCTGTAACCACGCCGTTGCTCGCAGCCAGTGATGTGTAACTTGATTTGCTAGAAGCTAGGGGCTGATATTGTTAGAATGCGTCGCTTGCTTTGTGCCTTCGTTGATGTTTCTCAAGAAGTAAGTTTACTTTTAAGACTCTAGGTAGACAGTGGTCTTGGGGATGTTCAGCTCTCTCATTAATGAGCAGTCTTGGCTCATGTTCTGACCTTACTGGTGGTGGAAGTGAGCTATTGTGGGGCTTCCTGTGCTTTGGGTGGGGGAGAGGAAAAGCCTGGAAAACAAAACACTGTCATCAATGACAGTGTAGTTTTTTCTGAATGTTGTTAATGGGTAGCTCTACCTGATCTTTCTTCCCTGGTTTTCTTGCAAGCTCGTCTTGCAGAGAAAGGAAAATTTCTTGCTTTGCGAACTTGCTGTGTTTTTTTCCCCCCTTCTGTGCCCATTTTGTGGATTCTTCTCTGAGGCTTCCTTGCTCTAGTATGTTCTATTGCCTTGTATATTTTTCCACGGTCCACCTTGCTTCTGGTGATTGGTTTTTTTTTTTAATTATTATTTTTTATTTTTCCCCCCCTCTTATTAGGCCCATAAGGAATTTATTTTTTTTTTGGTCTGTTTTTTAACTTCAGCCTTCTGGTTCATCACACGATTAGAACCAGATTTTTATCCTGCCTCCTTCCCTCTTTTGATGCTTAATGCAATTCTGAAAGCAAGTGTTCCTGAGACTACGAGCATGCCTGAGAAGCACAAACAGATGCTGGAATGTGTAGAGTGCAGTAATTCAAGAGCCAATGAAGCAAGACAAACGTAGCTAAAGCCTCAAGAAAAGTATATATTTAGATGCAGCTAATACTGGAGCTGTGTGCTGCTTACATAGGTGTCTCTGTGGATGGAGTCACGTGTTTAAAAACAAGTTAATTTGCTGACAGTGTCTTAGAGATTTTTCTATTAGGAATGCTTACTCAACAAACCATTTGTGAAAATGCTTAGTAGCGTTTGAGCCACGGTGATACTCCTTTGCTAGGATATTAACTAGTGGAAATGTGTGTCTTAAAGGCTCTTTTGTATATATCCAGTGTCATCCCTGTTTCACTTGCCCTGTCTCATTCCTGCTGCCAGTGCTGATTAGAATCTGGAGAAATTTTAAGCATCTTAGCTTAATAGTTTTGGGGAAGATCCTTTGGAGGAAACTGTCTTGAGCTGCGGTAATGAAGTTCTTCGTTAAATGTAGACTGGGCTCGTGCGTAACATTTGAGGTGTGCTTCCTGTTGTTACCTAGCTCTTAGCTATTGCTTCTGTTTTCCTTTTCCTGCCGGAAGTTGTCACCTGTTAATTCACTTCTTTGATTTAGAGGGGTTTTTAACCAGCTGCTTTATCAGCTACATGACAAATGAGATATTAATTCACTGTGAGGCACTAAACATTTAATCTTTCAGGATACCGATATTTATACTTCCGTTGCATTACTTGCTAACAAAACACTGCCTGCTGGTGGTTATCACTCCGAAGTCTTTGTATTTAACTAGAGATAATCCTGAGTGCGGGAACTGTGCTGTGTTACAGGTGTCACAGCACGCAGCGAAGTGCATTCCTGCCATGGTGTGTCCAGAGGTCACAGAACAAATCCGTCGTGAAATTGCTGCATCTCTTCATCAACGAAAGGGAGACTTCGCTTGCTATTTTCTGACTGACCTTGTAACATTTACGTTACCTGCAGGTAGTTATAAAATTCTTCTTACTGATGGAAGATTATTATTTTTATTTTTATTTTTTTTGGTCACTTAATTGCCTGTTTTGGATGAATGCTTTGATGTTCTGGTGGTGTGTATATAGGTTTTAATTATTAAATTTTAATAGCTTAGGTCAGATCTCCTAGTTGAATTTGCTTACTAATATTCAGTATTTGCACTCTCAACCCATACGTTCTTCCTGTGAAGTGAACATCTGTTGTCCTCTTCAGGAATGAGGAAATTGAAGCAAAGTGATGTATTCTAAGGAAAGGCTGTGTTTAAAGCTAAGATCAGCTCCCAGATGTTTTGGGGCTCTAAGATGACTTCTCACATAGTCACGGTGGCTTTCAGTCCTTTCTGTTAAGGCCCAGAGCTGTTCTTTGCATTTATGTGTGGTTATAGCAGTAACACTTTTTGAATACTTCTGAGGTACTCTGTGGTCAAGAGAATGTTTGTCTATTAACAAAAGGCTATTAGAAAACTTTCAATCTTCAGTAGCTGTTTCCTTTAATAGAAGTGCCACCAGAGGTAAGAAAGCGTGTGGATGGAACTGTTCTCATCAGCAGATCTGTTTGTCTTTTTTATAAAGCAGTAGCAATGTAAGAATTGTATTTGGAACCTCTTTGAGTGTTACCTTACCTCCTACTCTTCAAAATGTCGGGGTAGTATTTACCACTTGTTTACCAGCTGTTGGAGGTGCTGTACTCGGTCTTACTCTGTGGGTCGTGGATGAGAGAGACTGTGGGTGTACAGAGTGTCTGGAGACTAACACTTCATTCCTGTTTAGGAGAGAGCAGGGAAAGGGGCAACAAAATAACTTTGTAACATGTAGGAGACATGCTGCTCTTGCCAAAACTGAGGAATTTGTTCAATATTTTCAGGAGATAGGTCTTAAACCACCTTAGCTTTTTGACACATGTAATAGCCATTCAGTGATCAAAGAATAAGAATGTCCAGAAGGTTCTGTGCATCGAGACTGTCTGTGTATTGCCATTTCCATCACTCTTAGTCAACCGAACATCTCGTGTGGTCAGCAGTTAGCCACTGGAAGTGCTGCCTTGAGACCAAGGGTAGCAGTGTAAATCACATGATCCTCTTCAGATACTACCTATATGATGTAGTTCAAGAACCAGTTGCCACTCATCTTTCAAATAAAGGCATAGGATCCTCCTCAAGAGCCAGTGCAAGGCATTAGAGTGCCAAACTTTTGCATTAATTGCTGGGCTGCTGTAAACCGGTTTTAGTTGGAAAAAGCCCCCCAGTCAATCATACAAAAAAGCCCATCCCACAACACCCTGCCTGCACCAAACACTAACCTGTTCCTGTAGCAGCTCCTGTGCCTAAATGGAGACTTCACTTCTAGAAGCCCTAGGGTATTGGACATCTGAGCAGGACTGGCAGATACCCACTGGAATTAAGAGAGATCTGGAATTAGAGATCTTCAAGCCCTTAAAATACCTCTTAGAGCCCAGTTATTATAACTTTGCTTGCCTGAAGGGATGCTAGGTGTTTCTCTTAACTATTTGCTTCCTTAACATACGTGTATTTCAGTTCCACCATTGTGCTGAAGCAAGCAAAGTTCCTCTCATTGGTATCTGCCTAGGAACCCTTTAGTGCTTACCCTATATTGAAACTGAGGCCATGAGCAAATCTTGAAGGTGTAGCAGATGTTTGGGTTTAAGCCCTTGAAACAGTTGGCAGTAGTGGCATTTTCTGTCATAGCTCATTAGCTTTCCAATTTCTTGTTCTTTAACCTGCAGACCTGTGGCCCGCAGGGTCATCATTGGGGTTCTCTGCACTATTTCACTGGAGTCTGCATGAAATGACTAGTGAAGTGGATGCTCTGTACAAGAACCAGCCTCTTGGCAAACTGTACCTGTCCGTTGGGGGACACTGGGGAGGGGAAGCTGTTCAGATTGATGGAAAACTATTGCTTAGGATTGAAGCTGTTCTAAATATAGTAGGGTTGAAAATACTCAGGATTTTTTTTTTTTTTTTCCTCCACCTCAAAGTGGTTCTCTACTTCACTTTTTCCTTCAGAGAAACCCATTCTTACCCTACGTGTGCTGTGACGATCCTTTCTGCGTAAAAGGTATGGCTGTCTGAGATACTTACTCGCTTCAGCGTGCTCTGTGAAGCCTCTGGTCACAAATGACAGAGCTGAAAATAACAGCAGCTTTTCAGAGGAGACATTAGGGATGATAGGGCAAAAGCTGTTCTGTAAGCCCTCCTGAGCATCAGCTGGTAATGTGTGTCTTTTACAGTAACACCAAGTGACTTTTATGTTTGCTTCCTGTTTTTCCAGACATTGAAGACTTACCACCCACAGTCCAAGAAAAGTTATTTGACGAAGTACTTGATAGAGATGTTCAGAAAGGTAAGTGCTCTGAGAATGGTACAATTCTGCTCGCTGTTCAGCATGGAATATTTCTGCGATTTAAAAAAAAAAAAAAAGTTTGTGTATATCACAGAATCACAGATGGTAGGAGTTGGAAGGGACCTCTACAGATCATCTAATCCAACCCCCCTGCCAGAGCAGGATCACCTAGAGGAAATCACCCAGGAACAAGTCCAGGCAGCTTTTGAAAGTCTCCAGAGGTGGAGATTCCATCACCTCTAGCTGTGGCTTTGTCGCCTGAATTTAAGTATAGATTCAATGTTTCAAGTTAATCTTCGCTGTGGAATTATTTTAACTTTTACAATCTATTTATGAGGCAGAGAGAAAGGATTCTATAGAAATCACGTTTGTAGTCTACCTTTGAATTTTAAAGATTTTAAAAGCTTTGCAGTTTTAAAGAAAGCTGAACAAGTCTTTGAACTTTGATGGCAATCATCAAGCCAATTACATCATACTTCTTTTAAGACCATAGTTGGGGGGTGGGGTGAGGGTTTGTCATCTTTTCTTTACAGTATTTCCCCCGAGGAATGCCTTTAGCCACTGTAGTTCACCTCCTTTTGTAGTGTGAAGGAAAACTTTTATTCACGTAAATGAGTAAACTATTGAGACTATGCCATGACGCCACTGTTGGGATTCTCTGACGCTTCAAACGAATGCAGGTTTTAAAAGAGGTTATTGTCACGTTGCAGAGCTGGAAGAGGAATCTCCCATCATCAACTGGTCGCTGGAACTGGGTACGCGCTTGGACAGCAGGTTATATGCACTTTGGAATCGGACTGCGGGGGACTGCCTGCTCGATTCAGTACTACAGGCCACTTGGGGCATTTACGACAAGGATTCTGTGCTGCGGAAAGCTCTTCACGACAGTTTACACGACTGCTCACATTGGTAAATTAAGTGTTTGGGTTTTTTTTTTGTGTCAGCTTTAAAGATGGCTTTCCATATAGCTGTTCATAGTAGCCTAGTATTAAAAAGAAACGCAACCACCACTCCCCAGTTTGCTGGGGATTGTGTGCTTCAAAGATGTTGAGTCATGGGGTGATTCACTCGGTCATCTAGATCTAGCATATTTTAAATATGAGCACTGGAAATTTGGATGTTCTGAACTCAGTGATGGTATGTGATAGTCAGCAAATAGCATTTAAAAATGGAGTAGAGTATTCTATGCTCGGCGCTCGTCGAGAGTACGCTGACCACAGTTATTAAGACTGGAATTTGTGTACTCGCGATGTAAATCGTGGTCATGCCACACCTTGCTGCTTGGTTGAAGCTTTGAAGAAGATTAACAGAAGATAGCCTTTTATTCCTGTATAAACCTCTCAGTATTTTCATTCCGTCTGCTTAGTTACAGCTTTATTCACCATTGCTTTTTTTGTTCCTCTTCTGTCTGCTAAAATAATGGCAGTAAAGCAGAGTGGTGACGTTCAGCTAGCACTGTCACTTGGCCGTAGAATGAATTTATCATTCTGTAAAGCAACTCTTGCTGTTTTCCACTGGCAGCTTCCTTTAGTGGAAGCTACTGTGGTGGTTTGCCTCTGTCAGAGGAAAAATTCTTACTGTTGGAGCCCAGCGGTGTCCAGCTGCTCTCAGGGGCGTGAGGGGACTAAGGGAAGAGACTGATAAAGACTTGTCAGACACAAGTGATTCCGTTTCTCGTGTTCTTGTAGTCAAGCCCAAAGGAAGCCCTATCAGCAAGCGTACCGGAGAAAGAGCCTGGCCCTTGCTCTGTCTGCTGTACAGGGTGTCAACAACAAAGCTTAATTTTAGAGGTAGCTGTAAGTAGTTGTTGTGTTTACTGTCCCCAAACGCCTGCTGTTTGGAGAAAACAGCCCAGATCAGCATCCAGAGCTGGGTTCCTTGAAGCGGCGCTTCAGTAGCGATTCTCCCCCGGACCTGTCTCCAAATGGATCTGCTGCTACTTTAGAGTTGTTTATAACTCAGCGTGCCTCTCAACCAGGCAGGAATGTCCCTGGCATCACCAGCAGTTCCCCTGAGGCCAGAACAGAAATTTATGACAGGTCAGGTTTTGTTCTTTATGGTAACAAAACCAAGCACGGTATTCAAAACCCCGCTGCGGACTATTGAGGTTTAAACCAGTCTTTCAAAATGTTAGTGTTAACTGTTGGTGATTTACTGCTGTATCTATCATAATCCTCATTATTTAGAGTGTATTAAACCCAATTAAGCTTTTAAATTCATGTTCTAGACAGAGTTTGTGTTTTACTCTGAATTAATTTAATCTTTATTAGAAACAATATATTTTTTTTAACTGATTCACGTGTTCCTTTATAGTTGTTTGAATACCGTTGCCTATCTTCAGTCTGGATAATCTTATTTGTTGGCTTGTTACTTGAAAAATTAGTAGAGGTACTGGTACAAACATCTGCAGAGCTCCATCCTTACAAGAAACTGGTCTGCCTGCAGAAGCTGTTAGTGGATGAAAGTCTTGAAGAATCAAATAACATGTTAGTGGTGATCCCAGATCAGTCTGGAGCCATAATTCCTGTCAAAACCAGCCCAGATTGAGGGTGTGAAAAGTTGTGTAGTTACGTCTGGTTGCAAACTGCTCATCCTGTACCTCCTGGCCCTGCTGTATAGATCCTGTGTGAGAAGAGACATTTAATTTTGTGGGCTGGGATGTGTATGGAGCAGATAGGAAGAGATGATGTTGTCAGTGACTTTGATGATACTTACGGAAGGAACAGGCTCCTAAAAGCAATCACTCGTCTCGACAACAGGACCCTTAAACTTCTATCTAGTGGGATCATTCTTCAGACCTTCTCAAGGCCACTGAAAAATAGATGTTTTTATAGTCAGACACAAGAACATTCATGTAACTCATTTGGCCTCGTTTTATGTTTGTTTAGATGCTGAACAAAGAAGAATCTATTTACTAGAGACAGCCTAGTGCCTGGTACTCAGAAAAAACCTTAGTAATGAAGTTCCCAGAGGCTCTGGCCTGTGGAGTCTTTTCCACTCACCTTTTAAATGGGTGCACTTTTTCACTTCACTCAAGTGTGTTCTCATTTGTCCCTCTTTGTATTCCACCATTAGCTTTTGGTGGAGAACAGGCATATGGCTTAAGTTGGTTTCCAGACTTTTATTAAATTATCTTTTTAATGGATGCATTCAATTCTCTTGTGTTAAACTGAAAAGCTTATTTCAAATGAGATCAAAATCTCAAGCCTTGACTTCTGTCTACATGACTACCTCCTTTGGTTTCTGCAAATAACTTGTGTCTATGGCTGACCAACTCAAGGAGGAAACTTCTTCAGGGAAACTCTTTCACAGTAGAGCTTTTCTGGGGTAGCTCGTTCTTTTTCTTTATTTTTCCTCTTTTTTTTTTTTTTTTTTTTCCCCCTTCAGCAGAATCTTATTAAATATCTTTCAGGAGACTTGTCATTGAATACATTTAGCACAAGGTATTCAGTTAGACATTTGGGAAGGAGTAATACCATGCACCAGTACAGATTAGGGGTGACCTGCTAGAAAGCAACTCCATGGGGAAGGATCTTGGAGTCCTGGTGGACAATTAAGTTCTCCGTGGAATAGCAACGTGCCCTTGTGGCTGAGAAGGCCAACAGTATCCTGAGGTGCATTAAGAAGAGTGTGTCCAGTAGGTCGAGGGACATTCTTCTCCCCCTCTGCTCTGCACTACTGAGACCACATCTGGAGTATTGTGTCCAGTTCTGGGCTCCGGGAGAGGGAAATACCAGAGAGAGTCCAATGGAGACTACAGAGATGCTGAAGGGACTGGAACATCTCTGTGCTGAGGAAGGGCTGAGAGCCCTGGGGCTGTTTAGCTGGAGGAGAGAAGCCTGAGAGGGGAGCTGAGCAATGTTTACAAATCTCTGCAGGGTGGGGGTCAAGTAGAAGGGGCCAGGCTCTTCTCAGTGGTGCTCTGTGATAGGACGAGAGGCAACAGACACAAACTGGAACCCATCTGAGCATGAAGAAAAACTTCCCCGGTGAGGGTGACTGAGCCCTGGCCCAGGCTGCCCAGGGAGGTTGTGGAGTCTCCTGCTCTGGAGACTTTCAAAATGTGTCTCGATATGTTCCTGTGTGGGCTGCCCTGGGTGATCCTGCTGGAGCAGGGTGGTTGGACTCGATGATCTCCAGACGTTCCATCCAACCCCTGCCATTCTGTGATTTCTGGGGGAAAAGAGGCAAAACATCTGTCAGCTGCAAAGATGGAAGCAGGTGATGAGTTTGGATAGAAACTGCAATGTAGATAGATCCAGAAGGTTCCCTGTGGACGTATTACTGCAGTTGAGCACATAGACCTATCAAAATCTCTTACTAATTGGTCTTTGAAGCCACGCAAAGGTTTCAAACTGTGCTTGGGAAAACCAGCCTGGTTGGTGGCTGCTGTTACATACACCAAGATTTTAGGATGACTGCATCTTTACTGAACATGTAGGGAAGGTTTCTTCCATACACACTCCCTGCCTGTTAATTTTCTCAGATTGTAACTGAATGAGTTCACGTCACTGACTTTTTACTAAGCCAAACTTCAGAACGGTTCCTTTGTCTTGACAGTAAAGGCCATTGTGTAAAAGTTGGCTTAGCACTCTGCACTAAACCCGTGTCCCTAATGTGAAGTTGTGGCCTTTCCGTAGCGTGGTGATGGGACTGAGTTTGAAGTTCTAAAAAGCCAGCATCTGCTTTTGAATGTGTATGTCATTTTTCTTTGTAATTGATTGAGAAAAATGAAACATTAGGACTTAACCAGCGTACAGAAAGGCTAATTTTAATTTAAACAGAAATCCTGTGACTTTAAAACTTCCAGTGTAAATCAGATTCATTCCAGTTCTGTCCTCAGTTCTTATCCATGCTGCATTATAACTCTTCCTTCTAATATCAAGTTGCCCTACTCTTTGCTCCAGAAACCGATAGAAACCCAATTCTGACTCTAACTATGGTCTGTTTGAAGTTGATGTGTAAGTACTTTGGAGTTAATTGGCTCATGGCATAGTCAACAGTAGAGAACACCTGTACTGGTTGTGGGTGAAGAGTGAGAAACTCCTCTTAAGTGAAATGGAATGTCTTAGTGATGTTTCCTGTACATCAACACTTAAATAATCCTAAATAAAGCTTCAAAAGACCTATGACAAGAAGTATCAAACTCGCCAGGAGCCTGTTAGGAACTTGCCTCTGTTACAGGGTGTTTGCTCCAGGCATTGCTATCCCCAGGGATTTCTTAAATGAGGATTAACCAGAGTCTCCTGAAGATTAAAACCAATCCAAAATCCAGTTGTCCTGATGTATGTTCCGTTTCTTCTCTCTTCTTGGCAGACTCGGGATAAAGAATCATAAGGGTTGAATGTTCCTTTCAGGTGGTTAAATAAATATTTTTGTCTTTACCACTCTCTCTCCTGAACATTTTAGGTTCTATACACGCTGGAAAGAGTGGGAATCGTGGTATTCCCAAAGCTTTGGTTTACATTTCTCACTGCGGGAAGAACAGTGGCAGGAAGATTGGGCATTCATACTCTCTCTTGCAAGCCAGGTAAGAAAACTGCTTTACGAGATGGCTCTTAGAAAGGGTGGTTTAACCTCTTTAAAAAGAGATTTCCATACCTCAAAGTGTTCTTCAGGAGTAAGAATTTTCATGTATAAAGGAAAACGTTTCTCTTAGGCCAGCAATCTTGAAGCGTTACTGGGTAGACTCTTCTGCCAAGATGGAAAGGTTAACTTAAAATTCTAATTTTTGAGCTTACTGTGAAGCAGTACAAAAAAGAAGACGTGTTTTTGGTGTCAGAGTCAAGTCCGTAGAAAAAATTAACACAGTCATCTATTTAATGTCCTGTCTCCTGCAGCACTTACCTCCTAGAACACACCTGCAGATCTGTAAAGTTACACTGTTTAAACTTCATCAAGCTGGTATTTTAGAAGCCCCCTCCAAAATGAGATTTACCTTCCTATAAGGTTTCAACTCCAGGAATATTTTTTTTAATACCTACTTTAAATCTATACTTTTAAGTATAGACTTTCAAAGTATAAACTCGATTTCGGTGCTGTTTTCTTGTGTTTTGTTTTGGATGTGCTCTTTTCCAGTTAGAAAAGTTATTTACCTTAACCTGCTCTCAGATGAGCGAATTATTTTTAGTCTAAACATTATGTAGAGTTTCACTTCTAACTAGGGAATGTAATATGTTAGATTGAATCTGGGTAACAGGACAAATAATTGCTACTGGCAGATGAAGTTCTTGTGCAAGCTGGAATATTTTTGCTTATTTCCAACTGCTGTGTAATAGTCTACCAGTCTTTTGTGTTTTGGGTTTTTATCAATCTGAAAGCTAGCTCACTCTTAAAAGCATTTTCTGTCTACAATTGGGAGACTGTTTTTCAAATTTCAAAGCAGAGAAGGGTAAGTTCTGTTTCAAGTGATTTCTCTCTTTGTGTTTGGTTCAGCCTGGAGCAAGTTTGGAGCAGACACACATTTTTGTACTTGCACATATTCTTAGAAGACCAATTATAGTTTATGGAGTAAAATATTACAAGAGTTTCCGAGGAGAAACGTTAGGATATACCCGCTTTCAAGGTAAGCCTTTAGTTTGTCAAATTTAGCTTTAAAATGGTTCAGCTCTAAATCATAACTGTGAAGGAAGTTGAAAGGAGAGTGACGTTAAGCTGCTAGCTGGAAGAGGATGGAATTACACTGCAGGTAAATTTTTGTCAGCTGTTAAAAAGGAACAGAACAATCCCCTCTAAACTTGCAGTTTTTCATTGTGGAGTGGACGTGCTGCCTGTGGCCACAGTAAAAATCTGGTTTGACCTCCAGTGCTTTAGAATTCACCTGAAATATTCAGATTGTGAAAACTTCTCAAAAGCTGTGTGGTTTGTACTGCTGCAAGGCGCAGGAGGAGTTCCTTTACCAGAAGGAATTGGAAATTCTATTTGCTCGGGTACTAACGGCTGTAAATGTTCATTTTAGAACCTAAACTGTATTTAGCGTTTCCTGAAGGAGACTCATGAAGCTGGGGGGGGCTGAGGCAGGCAGGAGGTGTTTGCTTTGGTTCTGTGTCTCACCAGAGTGACAGAGGTGTCTGCTGGGTGCCCTTTTGGCAGGAAGGGACGTGCCTTGTCACCTCACAGCACCGCAGGAGCCACTTGGTGAAGCAGCGAGAAGGAAGGAACCACCCGTAAAGCAAGAGGCAAGGGTTTACCAGGAAAGGTAGAGGCATTAAAGTAGGGTGGAGAATGATCAGGTTGAGCTTTTATTTTTTCAGTTGTTTAAAGTAAAAGAGGTGGCAACTTGAAATATGTGACATGGAGGCTGAGAAGGAAGGAATTCCGTTCATAAATATGTGAGGTACAAGATTAGGTAACTTAGTAATGATTATGAAATACTGGCTGAATGAGAACGTAACCCTCCCGTTCTGTAAAGGTGAATTCCATGGTGTAGTTAAAAGGAAGCTTTTAAAATTTATCTGTGTTTCAGTAATTCACACTTCACAGCAAATGCGATGTCAGGACTGACCTATTTCTCAAGTAGCACTACAGTTTTGCAGTTTGATCAGGTTCTTTGTGGCTGTTTCTCCTCCTGGTCTTCTGGGCAAACAGCTTAACTGCCCTTCAGATAAACCCAAAGATGTTTAACTGACTCGATCTAGTTTTGTTTAGACGTTTGTCTGTAGGTTTCTAAAGATGTGTATTCTAGTTTGCAAGACAAATACGTGTCTGGGTGATTTTCCTCTGTTTTATGCTAACACTTTGATTAATTACAGAGTTAAGCCCCTGTGGAAAGAACTGTTTGCTCGGGTGCTGAGGCTGTTACAGGGTGTTAGGGTGTTTGTTTTGATCACGGTTCATCTTCCTGGCCTCGGGCTAGATGACTACCCTACAACTGTGTTCACTAATACATCACTTTATATTTATAGCTTAATAGAGGACTTCCCAAAACATCTCTCTTTGTGATTTTTAAAACTTTGGAAGGAGACAAAATTATAAGGTAGAGAAGAGCTCCAAGCTGTGGAGTTGAGGTCAAGTGGAGCTATTTAGAATCTTCAGAAAAATCTGAGAAACTGTTTGGCTTCTAAGTTTGGGGCAGTGATAAAACTTCTTTATGTGAGGAAATGAAATACCTTTTTTGAAGAGCATAAAAAATAAAAATTGTACTCCTTGTAGCTACACATCATCTTTTATTTGTGCTGATGAAAGGAGAGACTGGGAAAGAACAGTTACCCACCTCGTACAGATCTGGAGCTTCACGTCTGTGTTGCTTTGGACTCCAAAGGCTGAGTGCTTCACCAGAGGTTTTTATTTTAGAGATTGGACATTGGGGCAGACAAGTGTGACATATGCTGAATTTGTTTTCTTGCTCTGTGAACAGGAAGGTAGCTGGGTGGCTGGGACAACCTTTTACTACACGTGCGTTTCCAGGAATTTAGTCAGTCAAATATTTATGACTTGTGATTTGCTTGCCACGAGCCGCATCCATCCATACATAGAAACATCCAGCACTGTGAACAGGTGAACTTAGGAGTCCTGGGTCATATTACCTGGAGTTCATTCTATCCCTGGCCAACTGCATTTTTGTGGTTAATTTGTGGTGATTAAATGCCAGCAGTGCAGCCGAAACCAAAGTCGGTCTCACAGTAGCGTGGGGTGCTGAGACAAGTCTCCTGGAAATGGCACAAGGCTTGCTGTTGAGGGCTTGGGGTTCTTTTCTTAGCGTGCATCCCTTCTGTGAAGCTTTGAGGAGTGCTTGGGCTTGTCTGACATGCCCTGTAGCACCCTGCCTGTGTTTTAAGATCACATCCTCCCCAGAAAAAGAGAAGAAAGATTGTGGGTTATAATAGAGATGGGGACGTGATTTGGTTTTTTGGTTTGCTTTTTTTTTTTTAATGCTTGCTGGACATCATGGTTGAGTTTGTAACACCTTGGAAGGTACTACAAACCCCCTGCGTGCCCTGAAAATCTCCTTCCTGATCAGAAACCTTTTTCTCCATGGATTCCTTGTGCCAACTTGGCATCCTGTGAATCCCTAACAGCCTCCTTTTTTCCTAGATTGCAATTGACTGTTAATGCTTCTTTAAATATTAAGACTTTTGACAGTGAAAGATCAATTTACTCAGCCTCGAGCGTGCTCTTGGTCTAATTGCATATATTTAGTGGCACAAATATACAGCTTTTAAAATTAAACCAGGAAAAAATTATCATCAGATCAGGTTAGAGAAACTATACCCTGTGTGGGTGGCTTCCAGGATAGGTGTTAGCCCGTGCTCTTTATTTTCCGCGGCTCGTGTGTACATCAGCTGTTTTTACACTACGATCTCCACTTGGATCAGACTGACTTTCTCAAGTCTTAGGAGCACTAGATGCTGTCCCTGGTAATGCTTGAACTTGCCTTCTTACGGAGCTCACCACGTAATGCTGAGGAAGACTGGAAAGTGTAACACATCCTTCTGTACGGGGCAGATTAGTAGCACGGAATTTTTACTAAGATAGAACAATGGTGAAAAAAGTTTCCAGAAAGTTGCTCGATGTTGAGATTACACTGAGGCAAAGAGATTAGCTCTGCTCCTGAAAGCTTACGTAGCCGTGCCTGATGCAGTTCAGTGGTGTTAGATAGGATGTGAGACGTCCATAGACGTGACACCCTTGGCTCATTAGTGATTTCTGTAGCTCCAACAAGACTGGGTGGTGTTTGGGGCCAAAAGCTACCAGTTTAGGTCAGCCCAGTCTGTATTAATTGGCAATAAATTAAATTAATCTTCATCCAACCAAATCTGTTTTGCCCGTGGTGGTAACTGGTGAGTGATCTTTCTCTTGTTATTTTGACCCACGAGCTATTCCTCGTGTTTCCTCCCCCGCTGTGCCGAGGAGAGGAGCGAGGTGGGTACCTGGCGAGTGGCCAAGGCCAGCCCACCGCACAAGTGTGAGTATCTGAAGGGTTGGCACAGGCTGTGAGTGGAAGGACCTTTTGATGCATCTGTGGTCACGACTTGTGGAGTAAGAGGGAGCGGTGATCGTGTTGAGGGTGCTGATCCTTTCAGTTCTGGAAGACCTCGGTGAGCTAACCAGGGTGTACACAGACAGCACCATCGTGTTTAAATGAAGCACACAGTGCTGAGAAATCCGTTTCCAACCCTCTTTGCTTGATTGTTTTGCTGGTGCTTCAGACTAAAGATGGGAGAAAAAATTAGGAAGTTTTTATTTCTCTGAGTGTACATGAAGAATGAAATTCCAGGATTTGAGGGTCTGTCTTCACTACTCTTGACTCTTAGTCAGTTATTTTCAGTGCAGCTTTGAATTTTGACCAGATATTTGGTTCTTTCCCTAGATGTAAAGGCTTGAAATCTTCTGATTAACACTTGTCCCACATCTTTGTGGTTAGCACTGAATTCCGGGGAGACTTTGTTGTAACGGGGATGGGACAAAGTGAGGGCTAAGAAGGTATTAAATGGGTTTGTCCCTAGGTCTGGATGTCGTAAAAACATCTGTGAAACTTAAATCTAAAAGAAATTGAAAAACTTCTAGGTATTTCTCGATTCAAGAATGGGCTTGGGAAGGGACCAATACTTATCAGTAGCCCCCACTAATTTTTATTGCAGCAACAAAAGATGAATTCTAAACTGAAGTAAAACTTCCAACCGCCCCCTCCCGGCCCTTGGCTCAGGTTTCCATTTTAGCATTGTCCTTCCATCTCCATGGCTGTTGGAGGAGAAGTGAAGTGCCTTGTTTTGCTGCAGTGTCTGTTCCTAACGTGCTGGCAGCAGCTGTACTCTGAAAGGTTGCTATGCTACATGTGCTCTTAAGTTTATGCGTGGCTATTTTTAAGCTGTCACAAGGTAAGGCACTGCTCGGGCTGAAGTTGTCTTGCAGCAGTACACACCAAAAATTATTTATGTTCCTAGAAGAAAGGAGTTCTGGGTTTATTTTGAGACATTCAAACCAATTCCTGCCTTTATTGGTAAAAACAGTGGGGAGAGAAACGGCTGTTTCTTTCTGAATCCCTGACATCAGTAATTTGTTCTATCTGAGCAAAACAAGACCAGCTTCTTACTGTTCTTTTTTTTTTTTATTGGGGCCTAGATGTGCATAATTGGTGCGGGTGAATTTATTAACACAACGTTTATGAGGAGCCCCATTGTCTTTTAGCTGCTGAGTAATATTTAGTGCAGTAAGGTTTTTTTTTTTTAAATACAAAATTTGTAAGCAGATGGTGGAATTTTTATTCTGTTTTTTTAAAAAAAGAGAACTGTGTGGATGTTGGAACCATCTTCTTGGACACCAA
>JAAGNO010030268.1:0-14179 GCA_033439905.1 Ceryle rudis | reverse complement strand
TAATGTGATTTCAAGAATTAGTTCAGGCTAAAACTTTTCTGTTCCTGTTTATTCAGTTTTCGCCTTAGTAATCTGTATTTAATTTATACAATCTTGAATTTTTTTCATTTGCTGGAAGAACTTAGATGATCTTAGTGCCATGTTAAATATTTATTCTTCTTTTCCTTTCAGCACTAGCTGCTTTTTCAATAAGGATACTTATTTTCCTGAAAAGCTGGTATGAACAACTCCAGTATATTCACTTAGAAAAATAAAAACATTGTAAGCATATGAAGACAGTTTTTCTTTTTCAGCTGTGCTTTACAAGATGTACATGTCACTCTTTAATAACAAACTTTCAGCACCTGACCAAAAAGTGGGTTCCATGAGAAGTCATAAACAACCATAAAGACAGTAGGTGAAGTACAGGTCTTGAATGACTTAAAGAGAACCTACACTGTGGAGAGCAATGAAAGACAACTCTAAATGATCATAGCAGAGATTTCAAATGTAGTTTCAATCTGTTCTTTATTAAGCAATAAGAACAAACTATGTAATTGAATTAATTTCAGATCTCCTGTTCCTTCAATGTCTCTGCATTACCTTCTCCCTCAAAAGATGCAACTACTACATCCCAGTTATGCAGGAACGAAAGTTTTGATTTTGGAGGCATTTAAAAGTGTCAGAAAGTCACCTGCTTTGGAATCAACAGAAAACTGACCCATTAAAATTTATCACAAACAGAGTATTTAAAAGAAATAAAAAAAGTTTCAGCTCAATTTCATTTTCTTTTGAAAAAAAAAAAAAAGGAAAGAAAAAGAACCAACAAACAAAACAAAACAAAAAAGGTATTTCTACCCATTTTATTCATACTATTAATTTTTACTAATATGATTATGATAAGTTGAATTAAAAGATACTTATGTTCTGTTCCAGAAAAATAAACTTACTGAAGATTTGCACTTTTCATTAAAACTATGTTTTCATCAAAAGTGACTGATTAATATGAAACTGGTTGCTACCAATAAATTGTAATTTTCTGAAAGATTACTCAAATGGGAACTTCCAGTCAGCTCCACCATAAATTTACATCACCATTAACTAATTTACATTGACACAAACCAAGTGGAAAAAAAAAACAAACCCAAGAACATCACTGATGTATGATCAAGTATTTCCAAAATTTCCTGACAGCTAAAGTTATAGAAATAGTAATCACTTTTGCAAAATTTGGAAAACATCCAAATTGGACAAAAAAGAGTTAAATATTCCCAACTGTAGAGTTAGCTTGGAAATAATTTTGATTCCAGAGGAACAAATCCATGTGTCTACTTCTAATATGAAAAGCTGATAATTCCATTTATGCATGCTGTTTAAGACAGCAATTTCTGTAATAATGGTAGTAAAACATCTTTATTGCAATTTTAAAGCTTATAAAGTGGAGTCAAGAAGCTGTTGAATAGTGGATTTGCTCATCATTTTATACTAAAAATGTCATGCTAAATCTTTTTCCTTTCTTCAAAGTTTTGAAGGTACAAATTTTATTATAGAAGTCCTTTGGCTTTGAACTTTCAGTCTATAGTCTTTCCTTGACATTAAAGCAGATTTTTGCATTCAGTATTCTTTTAAGAAGTTTGTGCTTGAGTACAAGACTCATCAGGCATAATGAGATGACTAATTAAGATTACTAACACTACTTCACAATTTAAAACTTTTTTTGTGACCCATTCTTTACAGCATTGACACAGGTAAGTAGATTTCTGATGAACTAAAGCATTAAGTGTATTCTCTTTTAACATTGCATCACTCTGTGGGATACATTAATATTTGAGTGAATCTGGTAATGTTCAACATATTCCTGAGAAGAAAGACCAGATTTAAGGCTAATAACTCCCATAATGCCTTGGTTATTTAAGTAGATCCAAATAGTGATGTCATTTCTATCAGTTTCCCTTACTATAAACACATAGATACTGAATGAGCTTCTATACTTGAGCTGTGGCTACACAACTCTCATAGTAGGAACATTATGGGTAATATAATGGATTTGAGCATGACTTGGCTCCGAAAGTTGCATGACCTTGCATGAAAAGTTCTGATAATTCAGAAACCTGGCAAAGAGAAAACAGTAAGAATTACTTCTATGTGGGTTATACCAGAGTTTAATAGTTACCTTGTGCAGGAGGATAAGGTCGAGTAACATTTTCTCTCTCCACCCTCTGGCCATCACAAATAACTAAGTGTGATTTTTATTAAACAAAACTCTGCATTGTTTGAGACTGCAGACATTTTTAGATTGGACTTATTCCTGATGGGTTAGTCTAGATTGTATTTTTGCCATCTGTTAGTTCATGAAGACCACTGGAGACCTTAGACACATGTTGTGGTTTAGAGCCAGCTGGGATCTGGGTACCATGTGTCTGGTTGTTCACACACCAGAATCTCCCCAGTGTAATGGGGAGGAAAATAGGGAGAAAAAGGCAAAATCCTGTGGGTTGAGATAAGAATTTAATAGAACAATACAAGAGGAGAAGAAACAACAGTATTAAACATAACAGTAATAAAACTATATATAAAACGAGTGATATAAATCACACTGGTGCCTAGGCCTGCACCAGCCTCCTGCACCAGAGACCCATTTGCCTTGCCTGATCCACCCTCCACCCTTATATAGCAGGCATGATGTCAGTATGGTGTTGAATATCCCACTGGCTGGTTCTGTTGTTAATCCCGTCTGTGGCCTCCTCTCAGCTTCTGCTGAATATTAACCCTCCCCTAGCTGAACCCAGGACAACATAGAAAAAAACATCAGTATATAATCATGCACAGTTTAGGATAGCATTTCGTCCTGGAATCACTGTTTCTTTCATCTCCAGTGCTTGATCTTCTTTTTTTCAAGTTACAGTGAAATGAGGTATTGCTACCTATGCAGAGTAAAGTGGTTCAACTATGTTTGCACATGAAATGCAAAAATAAAGTAAGCATTGATGGGCTCTGATTTCTTCCTTGATGTGTTTCTGATATACACTTAGCACAAACCTTAAATTAACAACATGACAAATGGAGATATTTTCTGTTTTCCAAGCAGCTAAACCTTGGAATGTTCCATAAGTATAAAAAAAAATAAAGTTGTTCATGCTTACATGGTTCAAGACTGCAACCACAATAATTAAATTATTGACTATCTTGGCCCATATATGCTTGTTGCTTGCAAAAGGAATAACAATTTCTAGGACAGAATTTATGAAGAGGACTCCTTGCATTTTACATATATTGCCCTAACTTTCTATGTAGATTTTTAAACCATTACATTTACTGGAAATAAATTAATTCAAGTCTCCAAAACAAGACATTTTACCCTCACCTGGCTGATAAGCAATATTTCTAATGTCTTTTTGTTCTGTAGTGTTTTTATTGTTAGTACTGAAATTTGAATTGCCAAGAAAAGACCAGGTTTCATGTATTATCAGCTTATCTACATTCGAACCAGAGCTATTTCTTACCTCTACGTACTTCTGTCTCTCCTATTTTCTTTACCATTTTCATTATGCTGAAAGGACACACTATGTAGACAGCTTCATCTGTTTTGCCTGTTCTGGTATTCTAGCCTGTTCTGGTATTCTAAGGTGGTTCTTTTCTGTTCCAGCTTGAATGTTTAAAATCATCTGCCTCTTTTGGCTCATTCTAGACAGGGGCTTGGTGTAACAACAGAAGATGCTCTCCTAGCAGCACATGAGGTAATTCTATATTGTAGAAAGCATCCAACAGATTTTGAAGGGAAATTGGAATTTTAATGAGAATTTGTTGTTCATTAGAACTGAAGACTATGCAAAAATTAGCTGAATTATGCTGCACAAATATTATTGAGCTGTGAGAAGCAATGCCTTTCCTGGAACAGGAGTCACTTCATATTTCTTCATATTACACTGAAAACATAGAATAGCCTCAGAGACTTATTTATCTATCTGTCAGTCTCCAAGCCTGAGATCTACAGAAAACATCTAGAAAAGATCAGATATGTAAATTACAGATTTCATGGAAAATGGAAAACCTAGAACTAATTTAGGCACATGCCATATAAGGATCCCTACATAAGGATACTTCCGTATAAGTTTTACATAAGTTTCACACACATAACTCCTTTTGAAAGTGCCTGATATCTTCATGACAATATACAGACTGTTTTCAGAACAAAGAAGAAAATTAAGTGTTTATTAGTATTTGTAATATTTTAAAAGCATGTAATCTGGTAATCATGTAACTCTGACTACAGCTAGTAAGTATGTCTTCTTTTAAAGAGTTCAGAAGAGAAAGAATTATTTTTAAAACAAAAATCTATTAATAATTTAACACAATTTATCTTTTCAAATGGTGAATCGGTCATAAAAATAAAACTCAAAGGCCATTAGGATGAAATTATAAAGAGATTGAAGTTTAATAATAATTATAAAATAACCTGGGAAATACGTATTGTATAAAAACAAAAAATTAGAAGTTGATTTGGTACTTACAATGATAGCAATTGTAATTACATGGTTCTTACATTTCTTTAATATTAATCACACAACGTTTATACTTTAATAGAAAGCTCTTGCACTCATCCATGTAATGTCTGTGTTCTATTATTTTACATGAGCATACTTCCTACTATTAAAGTAAAGCACATTTCTGCCAATTTTATATATTTATCAATAACACAGCAGGTTACCTTTTAAAGGTAATACAGCACATTTCCCTTTTATAAGGGAAATGTGGAGCATTCATCCATCTTACATAGGCTTTGGGTCAATGTCAGGACTTAGACTAAGGCATTCTGGGCCCAGTTCCATTGCCCTAGGCTTCTGTAAGGGATACTTCCTACTCATGTCTCGCAAAAAGTGCAAAATGAGCAGAATCACAATAAATAAAAGTTTTACGTGTTTTATTTTCACTTTGATCCTGAGATGAGCTCCAAGTGTAATATCCAGACTATAGTCAAGGCTATCTACATCTCCATCTAATTATTAGTAATTCTGAAGGGAAGTTTTTTTATTACTGGAAAACACCTTTAGCTTTTCAGATTTTTAATGAAATGTAAACTAAGCAAAGACTTGTTTCTTCATCAGCAAATATGGGTGTGATCAGTTAATTAGCCATAAATATTTCTTCACAACAGCCTTAGTTTTATTATAGAGGCATGTTCCATGTTCTTGCAGTTTTGCCTCTTTGTGTTGCTGTAATGTAACTTTGTGTTGCTGCCTTTTAAGATTCCCCATTGTGGTGTCAAATCTTTTGATTATTTTCATTCTCCTAGGTAGTTTTTTAATTCTTTAATTATTACTTTTTGCTTAGGAAATCTTAAGTCATATTTGACAGTTTATTTGATATTTTTACCAGACACTAGTTTCATAAATAGTGTTTATGCAGGGAGGTAGTTCAATCTAAATCCCAAACCCTTGTGAAGTTATGGGGCTCCATTATGTCTTGTAAATGAGATGTCTAGAGAAGAAGCTTTCAGGGAAAATGCTGAAAATCTTTTTACATGTAGTGTCTGTATATGCTATTGTAACTTTCATATTTCTCTTTTTATCACTGTTTGTTCTGCTATGCACAATGCCAGGGAGTTATAACCATGAAAAAGAATATGTGCCACAACCTTGAAGACATTAACATTGAAGTGTCTTTCTCTTTCAGAGAAGAAAACATGACACAATGGAGTGGGTAGTCCAAGTCAGTCTGAACACTGTTCCTGAAATTGCAATATCTCTCTGTCCTGCTCTCCCCTCAGTTACTTTCCCACAAAGATATCCCCAAGTGTCTTTCTTCCTATTACCAGAATTCCCTGAGGTCTATGGAGTGGCTACACCCTCCACCACAACAGTCCTTTCTTGCTAGATGGCCCAAATCTTTATGAAACATTTTCTTCCATCTTACCTTTCTTATAAACACAGCAATTACTATACCTCTATCCCACTCTAACAGCCCAGTTCCTGCCATGTCATCCTTTACGTCTTATTATATACCCAGGATCTCTACTTTTGTGAGTACCTCACATTGTACCACCACAAAGCCCTACTTCTTCCAATTCACCACCATATTCTAAAACTCCCCATCTACCTACCCCAAAATAAACCTTCCTATTTCCCCATCTTCTCCAGCTTCTCACTCCTAAAAATACAATACCCCAAAATTTTCTTGCTGAGAGAAAAACACGCACTGCTTTCTTGTTTGACTAACAACAGATGAGATACATGCATGCTGACCAGTTGGTTACAGGATGAGAAGAAACTATTGTGTCTCACTGTGAATCACACAAACCTTTACAAGCCACACATGGCTAGCAGGTTATATATTGTAGATTCAGGAATACCTATGAGTTAAGAATATCACAGAAAAAACAGTACATGGACAAAATAGAATGGTTCAAAAAGACTTAGATATTTATGCTCTTCTAAAATTTCTAGGAGACATTTACATGTCAGTACATGCCTCAAAAATAAAGTCATGCTAGACTCATTATTATTTTTCTGGGCTCAGCCCAGTACATGGAATGTGAGAACATTTACTAGATCCAGCATATAAAATTACTAGAAAACTTCCAGTTTCTGAATTCCTATGGGATTGAGGGCTAGAATTAAAGCACCACACTGATGTCAAAATCAAGCCAGTTCTGGACTTTGCCAGAAGAAGAAATTTAAAATATTGTAGTATTGTAGGTGTCTCCAGGATTAAGCAGCAAATTGATGGATGTTCTGAGAAACAAAAGGTCTTGTAGAACATAAATCATCCAAGAGCAATCTAGATCTGACTCTAACAAAATAATAAAATTAATCCCATAAAATATAGGCATTTTTAACAGAATATGGATAAATCTACAAGACTGTCTTAGACAAATTTAAAAAAATACCTGTAAGACATTACTACTGCACACTTCCCATTGCATCAGCAGTAATCTGACTTTGATAATTATTTGTCTTCACATCTATAAATTTTTCAAAGTATGTGCTTCACTATTTCACTCATTCCTAAACGCAGATGCCATTTCTACCAAACAGTTGCATGTGGAGATTCTCAAAATGGATTTCAACTTCCTATGCAGCAGAAATTGGAAGCATTCTACTGAGAATGTGCCATGTTTCATTTCTGCCGTTCCCTTCACTTAGAAAAAGGTTATCTATAAAGTTTAAGTAATGTCTTTCATAAAGGTGTGATGCTACATTTTCCTGCTCTCTGGTTGCCTGTTGACTGTAATATCTAACTGGTAGCAAATGTAAAGCAGTGCGTCACAATTCGCATTATGTAGCAGATTGCATAGCATATTTGTCTCACTTTATACAAATATGGAAACTGATACTTAACGACAGTAAACAACTGACCCAATACTGCAAAATTAGTCTGGCTAGTTTTTCTAAAGAGAGGCCCTAGTATTAATTCAAGCCAGGAAATTATACTGACTGCAACCTCTTTTATAGTTGGGTGACTCAATGGTTTGTTCCAGACTTTCAGTAAAATAAAAACCTTTTAATTCAGTCCATTTAGTTATAAAATGTTGATTTTTAAATACTGTCATTTAACTGTCATTACATGTTATTGTTTGCTTAGAAATTATGTTTTGGGAATATTGAAGACATCGTCCTTAGAGAATCCTGCAAAGAGGATGTGGAGTTATAAGCAACCTTCTATCTCATGCTCAAAACATACACCGATACTGCATCAAGGGATGAAAACAACCTTCTGAGACATGTATCAGAGAGACATGACTATCAGAAGAGGAAGATCCTGTAACAGTGAGGTACTGTTTTTTGGGACAGGCCATGAATGATGTTCCATGCCAGCTGAAGTAATGTCCTGTCATATGCTAAACATCTTTTGAAGGTTATTAGGTTGACCTAAAAAGATAAGATCATCTAATACAGGAAAACTTTGCAGATGTCATTTCATTCATGTTAAGAGTACAGGACTGGATCTTTCTCAGTCATTGAATGGCAAAATATATCATGAGTGGTATAACTAATGGTACTTACTGCTAGGCTGGAAGAAGGAAAAAGGTAGAAGGAGGAGGATATCTCTATATGTCTGTACAGATATACCTACCTATGCAGATAAAAGGAGAAACATGAGAATACAGTAGCAGAAGGAATACAGGTAGAAAAATGTTACTGTTAATATTCTCTGAAATTGGGATTCCTGTGCCAGTTTAAGATAACACTCCAGAACAAGGAAAGTATACTAGTCTGTATCCACTACTTCTTATTAACATGGTGAAAAGGGAAGTCAGCTCCTTTACCTGTTTATAAAGAATCTAATCTATAGCCTAATGTCTTACTGGTAATAGTGCTTCCTAAAATTCCCTGGAGAATTTCAGCAGTATTAGAGTGAGAACAGAACAAAACTAACCTCTGCAGCTACAGAACAGCTTGCCTTAGCACCTCATAAAGAAAAAAGCAGAAGGGATGTTATTCTGCAAAGCACTTATGGTGTCATTTTTAGGTTGAATCTGGAAGGCATCACATCTGCCCACATCAAAGACCATGACAGCATCTTTTGGCAAATGGTTCTGTAACCCACAAACAGGTGCTACAGTCCCAAATGGGTGGGACCTGATACATTCAGTGTGACCCAAGAATACCTGATCTTTAGCTCTAATTGCAGACTCTGCCCTGTCCCAGTAAGTCCCTCCAGTTCTAGCAGCCATGTGCTAAGTGACAGAAAGAAATGCAACAGACCTGGAAGACATGACCCAACTCAAGCATCTGCATGAAACATTTCACTCTGCTTTAGTGGGAGGCTAAAGGTTTCTGCAATGTGCACTCAGACAGAGAAATGACAGTGTTATTTCAGAACACAAACAGATCAGGTTTTTTGCTAGGTGACCTCACAGGGCCACCTGGGAACCATGGGGCAGCTGCCAAAACAGAAGAAAACCAGGCCCCGGGGGACCCCAGGATGGGTTTCCCCTAACCTTTGCCAGAGCATGCTAACAATATAGTGCCAGTGAATCCATCCCAGACCACTTGATTTGTCAGATGCACTGGCATTGCATTCTGTAAGGCATGGGAGAACTGGTTTTCCCTAACAGATCTCACCACACTGCCAGTTACAGTTGACTATTTTATTTGCCATATTTCACACCACTAGGACAATTGCAACTATAAGGAGGACTGGCAGTGGTTTTGTATGTCTGGACCACAGCTGTCCTTTACAACCAAGATACTGTCCCAGCTGCACTCTACTTCAAGCCTTCAGTGCTGATTGACAGGGCAATGGCAACTATAAATCACCATAATTGCTCCTGGGACAACTGTGCACTTTGTTCCCATGGCAGGGAAATTCGGCAGGCTAATAAAATATGCCTCAGTTTTATTAAGCAATGCTTCTGAGACCACTCCAGTTATTTCATAAATGAAAGTAATTTCTCTTCTTGAAATCCATCTTCACTGATGCAAGATGGCCATCAGCTTCCCATTATGGTCCAAGAATCCTTAGTGTAACATTTCATTGTACAAAGATTAAGGGATTTTAGTCTAGGCGTTTAGATATCTCAGCTTTATTTGCTATTGCCATTACCAGACAATTTTTCCCGATTGACTTCTAGCTTATCAGAGAAATATAATAGTCCTTCTATTCAGTAGCTGCAAAGCAAGAACTTCTAAATCTTTGTAGTGATTTGACCCTGGCCATTATCTAAGCACCATTCAGCCACTTGTTCAAAACTCTCCCATCCAGTGGGACAGGGGAAGATAGGAAAAGTGAAAGAACTCAATGAGCAAGATAAAAGCAGTTTAATAGGTGACAGAAAGAGAAAGGAAAAAATGTTATGCAAAGGCAATCACTCTCCACCTCCCACAAGAAGACCAAAGGCCAACCAGTCTCAGAGCAATGGCAACTTACCCAAACTCTCTCCCTCTCAGTTTTCATTTCTGAATACGTTATGTGATTGGGACTATCCATCTTGTCAGTCTGGGTCAGTTGTGCAGGTTGTGTCTTCTTCCAACTTTTTGCCCACTTTTTTCCAGTTCCTGAGAAAGTAAAGAGTGGGAAGATGAGAAAACCTCGACACTGTGAAAACACTGGTCAGTAATAGCCAGAATTTAGATGTGTTAGCCACACTGCTTTAGTCACAAATCCAAAACATAACACCATACAGGCCGCTATGAAGAAAATTAACTTCATCCCAGACAGATCCAGTACAGTCCTACAAGGTTCTTAGGAGCTGTTTCATTTATACAGGGCTTCAGTAACCAGCTGATCCTGCTCAGAGTTATTACACTCCCTCTTGATTATGAGGAGAGGAGCTGAAAAACAATAATTTGTCAAATGACACAAAGTAGAAGAAACCAAAAGGCATACACTCAGTGATGTCAAAATTCTTTTTCCTTCCACTGATTCAAACATATGTCCCACCTGTAAGGATAAGGAATAACACTGTGCCTAATTTCTACGTTCAGTGCTACCAAGAATAAGAACATTTTGACCTAATCAACCGCTGTTCTAACCAGTGATACTCCCTGTGACATTGTTATTTCTATAGTGTCTAATGACTTTTGGCACAAACCTCATTCAAAAAGTCTTTCTTGGCTGAAAACTTGAAATCTACAAGTGCTCTCTCTCATGTGACAATATTTTCATCTTGACAGTAGGAGTACAGAACTTTCCTGGATGTGAAACATAGAGTCTATGCTGACTTTCAGACAAAAACCATATGACTAGACTATGCTTAAAGAGCTCAATATTTTTCCGTAGCAAAAAATTTTCTTATAACATGTAGTTGGAAGTTCCACCTATTTAACTAGTGTAATTCTTTTTATTAATATTTACTTTCTACAGAATGATGTAGGCCAGTCCAGCCATATCAGCCTGAGGCTCATCTGTCACAAACCAAGACTTCCAGAAAATCTCTCAGGCACTAGAATTAATACAGATATTTCAGAGAAAGGAAAGTATTGTGAGAGAGAAAAAAAACAAAACAAACAAACAAACAAAACAAACAAACAAAAAAAAAACAAACAAACAAAAATAAAATAAAATAAAAAAAAAAAAATACCAAAACCAAGCTAAGATTTAGGGCTTTCCAAAAGTTTTTCCAAGTATCCATCTATTCTCCTGTAATCTGTGAAAAGAGAACGCTCTTTTGATTTGCTCTCAAAAGCTGTATAAACTAATACATATCTACAATATCTATATGTGTACTTGCACCCATATATGCACTCAATGCATATATGACATATAGTATTATCTCACACAAAAGTAACTTATACACCTTTATTAAAAAATAAAATATATTAGACATCTGCAACCATTTTTCACCATGACTTAAGTTTTAATGGGACTATACACATGACAAAATGAAGAAAAGTTATGAAATTTACTCCCAAGTAGTTACCTGAAATGGTGTGTACATAACCAAAACTGTGGTTGGAAAAGTCTTTCAAATACTGGGAAGCATTCATGGAATTTCTTCATACTTCTCCTGCTGTTGAACATCTTCATTAACAACCTGGATGACAGGAGAGACTGTATCTTCACCAGTTCTTGGATGACAAGTAGAATGAATGGCCAAAGCTCCAGAGGAAAAGGCTGTCAGTTCAGAGGACTTCAGTAAACTGGAGAAATGAGATGACAGAAATCTCATTAAACAAAGATGAATAGAAGTTCTGCACCTGGAATGGACTAGGTCCATGCAGATGGGGACCAAATTGGTGAGGTAATTCTTTGCAAGAAAGGACCCAGGGATCCTGGTGGACTATTAGCTCAACATGAGTTTGCATCACTATCTTACAACAAGGAAGACTAACTACATATAGGGCTGCATTTGCAAAAGCACAGACAGAGATTAAGGAAAGCCATTACTTCCTTCTAATAAGGACTGGAGAGGCCACATTTGGCATACTACTGCAGGCTCCCCACTGCAACAGAAGAGAGCTCAACAGAAGAGAGCTCAATAAATGACTGCTCAATTGGTTAGAGAGCTGAAGCACAGCACAGCTGAGGAGAGACAGAAGAAATATTTCTGCCTTCAGCTTCTTAAGTGTTAAAGAGAAAACACAAGTTAGATGCTTGCACAGAGAGAGAATGAAAGGCAAGAGTAATGAGTTACAACATGAAATTCCAACTAGATGGAAAGAAAACATTTCATATTGAGAGTGATCAAGCACATATCTCCTAAGAGAGAAGTACAATATCTATCTTCAGACATCTTTAAAAACAGCTGGACTCCATGCTAAGCAACCTGATCAATCTGTGAAGTCACTTCTGCTTGCAGCAGAACTAAGAGTTAGATGTTGTTCTGGTTTTGACTGGGACAGAGATAATTTTTCTTCTTAGTAACTAGAATAGTGACATGTTTTGGATTCAGGATGGGAGCAAGTATGAGAGGAATGTTGATAATATAACTGATGCTTTTTGTCGTTCCTAGGAAATCTAGAACTTTTCAACTTCCCATGTTTTTCTAGTGTGTAGGTGCACAGGAAGCTAGGAGGGATCATGGCCAGGACAGCTGACCCAACCTAGCTAAAGAGATATTCAATACCATAGAATGTCTTGCTCAGTATATGAGCTGGGGGGAGTTGTCTGAGAGGGGTAGATCACTCTTTGGTCATCGGTCAGCATATGGTGAGAAATTGCACTGTGCATCACTTGTCTTCTTGGGTTTCTCTTTTCATTATATTCATTTTCATTGCAATTATTTTTATTATTATATTTTATAATTATTTTTATTCCTATATTTTATTTTATTTTAGTTATTAAACTGTTCTTATCTCTACCCACAAATTTTCCTACTTTTTCTGATTCTCCTTCCCATCCTACTGGGAGGGGAAAACAATGAATGAGCAGCTGTGTGAGGCTTAGTTGCTGGCTGGTGTTAAACCATGACAGATGTCCTCCAGAGGTCCCTTCCAGACTGGTTTATTCTATGGTTCTCTGTTTTGTCTGGAGGGAAAATTTTATTATTAGGGAGGAAACATCAGAAAACTCAGTTTAGTGTTACCATACACTCTATAATGAAGAGCTTTATAGGCTTTAATAGCCAAAACAGGCAGTCTTATACTCTTGTGTTTCTTGTTTATTCCTTTTTTAAAAAAATTAAGCAGATACCAAGACTGCACTGCCTGAAAACTTTTCTCATCCAAATCAAAGTAAAGAAAGATATAATGCGATAACCTTAGGGAAAGATAGAGATATTGCTCAATTAATTAACCACAGGATATAAACTAGCATATATCCAGAATAAGATTCAGGATCAATGGTAACCATTGCCTTTCCAATTGCATTTCCAGTCAGTGAACATGATTCACTATGGAGTATTAAAATCCTTTTTCCCTAACCATGACATTTTCTGTACCTTAATGAATGGGAAGGCTGTCATCATTACCTCGGTAGTCATAATGTTACTAGCAAGTCCTTATTTTCCTGGGTGTGAAAAAGCTGTAAAAGCTAAATCCAGCTCTCCTGGGACAGTAAATGCAGCTGCATATGGACAAACTGTCCCATAACACCAATTACAATGCAAAGCCACCATATATTTAGCAGTGAATGAATGGATTAATTATTCCAGACTAACGGCACTGTTTAAGGCAGTTTGACAATATATAAGGTAACATAATCATAGCATGAAGATTTTTCACATTATTTAACATCACTTAATACACTCCAGCTGAAACTCATTCCAGTGAAACCTCATCAGATAAATTATGACAAGATAAAACTCTGGAATGTGTATGTCTACGTGACTTCAAAATCAACCCTTCTTTATATTCATAAGTACAGAGAAAAATGAACAAATTATCTACAACTGAATTTCATCAGTAACATCCTTATGGGAATTAGGACTTTGGAATTGATAAAAAACCAGGAATTTACAAACATTGTCACATGGTCTTCATTAAACATACTGATACAATAAAAAACTAAAAATTACTTTTTTTTTTCCCAGTAGTGGTTATGTTACCCTATTTTTTTCTTTCTTCTTTCACTATTTCTTCTTTTCTTTTCTTTCATATTCCATCTTTTCCATTTCCCAACAACATTTTCATGAAAGAACTATTCCGAGTGATTAAAGCAAGAGAAAAACTTAGATGGAAAGCTAACCAAAATATAAAGATACATTTATTTTAATCCACTGCAGAATGAGACTTTTATATCTAAATTTTATCTTTCTTCCTTGAACATTTAATAATGCCTCAGAAAAACATCCCTAAATCCTTACATAGCTCTTGTCTTT
>JAAGNO010030266.1:0-40108 GCA_033439905.1 Ceryle rudis | reverse complement strand
GACCCCCCGCCAGCCCGCGCCGGTCCGCTCTGCTTGGGCGTGAAATGACTTCCGCGTTCTTCCTTAGAAACCGAAATAAGCGAAAGTAAGCCCTTCTTCCTCTTCTCCTGTGGGGATTTTTGATTTTTTTTTTTAAGGTTTTTTTTTTTTTTGTTAGCCCCTCCAGCCCGAGGCTGCAGGGACGGCTCCAGGTCTGTAGGCACTGAAACCAAGGGTGCCTGCTGAGGAGACTCTGCCCGATAACTTTGTTGGTGTGTCACTGCCCATCCTACGGACAAGCCAGGTGTAGGACCTCAGTAGTTTACAGGTTGAGCATGAACCGGTGACACACGTACAAATGGAGTAAGCGTCAAACGCCCACATTTCCCAAAGTGGGGCACAGCTCCCTGAGGAAAGGACGTGCTGTTTGTGGTGGGACAAGGTAGATCTGGCCTGTGGCAGGGGGAGGATGACTTGGCCGGCCTTTGGCAACGGCAGGATGACTTGGAACCGCCTGAGATGGGTAGAACTTCCGTCTGCAAAGAGCCATTTGCAGTATTCCTCTCTTTTTCTGAGCTAAAAACATTAACAACAAATTTGAGGAAAGAATATGATTACCGTGTTCAGAGATTGAGTAGCTGTTAGGTTCCCGTTGCAGAAGGAAATGAAATAAAAAGATGGTGCTTATAGAAAGATGAGGAAAGGATTTTCTGGTTAAGCCTTGAACTGTTCTTCAAGGACGTCTTAGCGTTTGTGAGAAACTTCTGTGTGTATTTTTATCCCTCCTGTTAGATCTTCCAGCTTCTCAAAGTTTGTTTCTCTATAGCGTTTTACAGTATGCTTTCTATAACAGTAACCCGTGGAAGATTTACGTAAAGAACTGGTGGAACAGCTTCTTTGAAGTGATTCAGTGTCATTGAGTACGCCTTGAAATTATCCAAATGTCTGTTGTTCAGGCACCCATTTTGCAACTTCACAGCAGTATCGCTTTCCTTAAGAAAACTCCTGAAACTGTTTTCCTGCTGCTGGCCTTTCTGACGTGGTATTTTTGAAAGCGAGCTGGTAACCTCGAGAACCCTCAAGTATGTTTTCTAACGGGTAGTTTCCGTCAGATAAGATCTTGTGTGTGCATGTGTCAGCCTTAATGTGTCTCGCTGTAATAACTTTAAATGTGGCTTTGTGTGTTGTGGACTCGGGCAATTACTTTAAGAAAAGGTTCCTGCACCAAAAATTAGAATGGAAGGCAGAGGCCGCCGCGTTTTGTTGTTTGGCGTTTGGTTTTCTGCAGTGCCGGTTGGTTATGTGTATGTGTACATGTCCCTAAACTGGGTTTGTCACGTTAAATCTAAAGGTAACTCTAAGATGAGTTGCCTGTCTCTCTAGCGTGGACGTGCCCTTCCAGATGCAGTTTCTTGAATGGACTGAGATGCTCGAGAGTGTTGGTAGGGGCACGGGAGAAGTATTCCGAGTGGGGTGATAGTGTCTTCAAAGAGGAGCTTACTGCTGCAAAATCCGGAAACTGCAAGCCAGAATTGGCACGTGTCACGTAAGGAGAAGTTAAGGGATATTCTGTATTACACACTTGACGTGAAACTGGGATTGGTTTAGGTCATAGTATTTTTAAGTCTTGGAGCTAAGACTAGTAGCTTGTCTCGGGAGGGGCTTGTTCCGTGGGCCGCTGCTTCAAACCGCTGCGGGCAGAATTTGTTAGTACTCTGTGCATGACCACTGAGGAATGGACGGGAATCAGGATGATCTCCTTACAAGCCAGAGTGATTTATTATTTTCTTATCCCCGAGTAATACCTACTGACTGCTCTGAGACTCTCTTAGCGTTCAGGATGGCAGCAGCGGGTACTTGCAGTGCTGCTACACGTGCCGTTGGAAGATGTGGTAGGTCTCTGGTAGGCCATATGAAGAAACGCTTCAAGAAGGTGCTGTGCAAAGGTTATGGGCGCTTCATAAAAGCTTGCTAAATGTACTGTGTGTCAAAGCTGCTTGCTTTTGTTGAAGTCTTAAGCAATAAAAAGATTCTAATTTTGCACCCAGTACTGTATTCCCAAATGAAGAGCAGTTATATTAGAGGTCACTCTGCTTGCATAGAAACAATAGCAATTGATCTAGTACGTTGGTACCTAGGTATTGTTCATTTGGAGACTAGCCCAGTAAGGTTCTGGGCTCCTTAAACAAACACCTGGTTAAACTGCCTTTGCTCTTGAGCTTCCTTAGGATTCCTCACGCTAAGGTCATGTATTTGCATACCTGTTCGTGCCTGTAGGCTACTGCGAGGCTTTGGGGACTTGCTAATACAGGAAGTGCCTGGGAAACAGCTAAGGAAAGAGAGCAGCCTTCACTTCGGGATTTAACGAGCAGTAAGTAATACAGCAGGACCTGATGCTGCCTGTCTAACTCCTCAATAAAGTCAGCTAATCATTTCCAAATAATAAGGTATAATATGTTATTGTAAGTAACTAGTGTTAAATGTAAGGTTCTATTGCACCCTGTACCATTTAAAGCGGTTGAAATGGTGAGCATAGGTGTCACAGATGTCAAAGGAGAGTCCCATGCTTTCAGACATCAGCAGTTTCACTTAACAGATCTTCATCTGGTGGACCCAGGCAGGTTTCTTCTATAGTCTACATTAAAAAATACTATACACATCCCCCCTCCTAGTTTGATAATTATTGTTGTTTACCATCAGTTAAAATAGGTCTGTGTGGTGGAGGGCGTAATTTCTTGCTGTAGCAGCCTGTTTGGTGGGCTGGGCCGGCTCTGTGCTGCGTTTTGGTGCGACCGCAGCATTTGCTGCTGTAGGTGAATTGCAAGACCAAAGCTTGCTAGGAGCAGAACTGGGCTGGCTGGGGCTTCGACGGTGATGTTAGACGCTTGCTCAGAGTAGGCACTTAATAATGTGTTAAAGCTTTTATTGTTGGTTTCCAGCTGTATAACATGCTTAAAATTCATTGATGCAGCTTCTTTACTATGCTTCCCGTTGAAGGGAGGTTGCCAGCTTTTCAGCAGTGGGTGCAGTTAGAGGAATGGCCAGTTCTGGTTAAGTGTGCTACACTACAGTTAGGGAAAAAATTAATGTAATGCTAGAGTGGATTTCATAAGGTGTGAGCACACTTATCAGTGATTCATCTGTGGTGATCCGGAATGGTTTTGCTTCCTAAATATTTATCGTTAGCAGAACAACTAGTCGTACAGAGAAGTCTGTTTAGCTCGATCTTTCTCAAGTGTGTTGTATTCTCAGCGCTTGCATTGAATTAATGACATTTGAATGTACAGCTTCCTTGAAACAAGTTGTTCACCGAACACCTCAAAATGTAAGTTTTACTCCCTTAAATTTGATTCCTTTGTGTATTAATAAAGATCGTAGTGGCGAACATTAATACTTGAATTCCCTTAACTCGTGAGTAATGCTGTCAAACCAAGATGCGTGTAATTAAGAACTTAATAACAGTAATCATTCTTCTCTCTTTCCCCTTTCCCTCCCTGCTAGTGGGGAAGAAACCCCACGTTAATTGGCATCTTTGAATCTTAAGGTTTTAATGTTGCACAGGACAATAATTACTATTGGGAAAAGCCTCCGTTTCTCGTGCAGCAGACACTGAAATTTTGCTCTAAACCATGTTTAGAAATGAGAGACCCGAGGCTAAGAGATTAAAGAGCACAAATATAGTAATTGTTTCTGTGTTGGTTTGTTTGGTTGTTGCGGTGTTTGTTTTGTTTTTTCCCTGACACGATCCTTTAAATGATAAATATTACTCTTGCTAAACTCCACGTAAAATGGAGCAGAGAGCTCTTTGGTAAGAGATGCTGCTGCAACTTGGTGCTGGTTTCCCTTTCCAGGCTTGTGTGTTGTGTTGAACAAAAAAGGAAACAGTACTGTAGCCATTCTGCCTGTGCTCTGACACTTCTAAGAACAGCTTCTCTCCCTGGCCCAGCAGCATGTATACCCCAGGAATTCTTCCCTATCCATGCTCAAGAGTGGAAGAAGTAGACAAGTAGAATTAGTTGACTGCTGCAGTGGATTTTGAAGTCTAAGACCAGCGCGTGCGCTTTTGTTTGGTGCCATTTCTCTGTTGTAGCTGAATGGAACAGTAATTGGTTACACAGACTGTTACTCTGGTGAAATATTTCCTGTGACTGAATACATGGTAACGTCCCTTACAGAAAGGTAGGTGGCAGAACTTTAATTTAACACACTGTAAATATCCTGTGAGATTAATTAAACAGCATCACTGAAATACCAAAGCACCTTTGCATTTAGACAGTAGTAATCACCCGTGGTCTAGATGTTTTCTAGGACATCTTTCTCTCCCCTGCTTCTGCTGATTGGCTTTGTCAGACATTCATTTGGTACCGTCCTCTCGAGGCTTTGACAGATAATTGTGTGAAGAGCACCACGCAAACATCACGTTTTACAAAGCGATTGAGCAGAATGGCTCAGTGAGTGTCAGAAACCCACTTCTTAGCAAACAGTCCTTGTCAGCCGCCACCCTTCAGGAACAGAGTTTAGTAATACAACACTCTTCCCTCCTTTTTTTTTTTTTTTCTTTCTTTTTTTCCTTCTCTCAGAAAGTACCTTTGTTCAGCTCCTGATGATGATTTTTTTAGCTTTTGTGAAGTCACCTTCATTTGGTTCGGGAAATGAGAGTCCCATACTTCTGGGTGATTTTTCATCCTACCTGTAGTATTGCTAAGGAGAAGGAAAGTGAATTTATCTTTCCAGAACCCATTTGTAACACTCAAAAGTTACGATTAACTAAATCTGATTAACGATACATAACGGGATCATTTCTGAGTTCATTTGACTGGGATTGGTGCTTATCCTCGACTTTTGTTGATATTTTCCCTCGCCCCCTTTTCCTGTCGCCTGCTTTGTCCTAACTGCAAAAGTTTCAAAAATGTGAAAGACTTTGACTGGTTTGTGTACTGCCTGTTTCACTAATCAATATTTAATGTGGTTTTCATAGGATATGTAACATGACACTGATATTCTGGACAGGTAATTTTCATTGTTTGAAAACCTTATATAATAAGGGGAATCAGGTAACTGCTAGAAATGAGCACCTTATTAATTTATTCTTTTCTTAGCATCATATTGCCAAGGATCAGTTTTGTGAAATCTACTCTGGAAAAACAGCTTCTTACTGGTGCAATTAGCATCAGAATAGTTCTGAAACTGTCAAAGTGAAGTTAGTATTTAAAGGGACACCGTCACTTTTTAAAGGGGAATTTACATCCTGTTCTAAAACCTTTAATTATTGCTCCCTTACTGAAAGGTTGTAAGGCTATTTGGTGGAATCCAGAACAGTACCAAAGGCAGTGAAGCTTGTGCCCTTCAGCTTCTCCTTCCTATCCTCTGTATGCACATGCCCGCTTGTTGCCGCTTTGGTTGCAGCTTTGCTATGGCCGTGCGCACGCTCTTGCAGAGCCTGGGTGGAGCGTGCATGCTTGCTCTCTCCAGAGCCGTGCATGAGAGATGTGGCCGTGCTGGGGCACGAGGAGAGCGCCATTACTGCCGACGACGCTGGCTGTAGGTGAAGTGCTGCTACCAAATAGATACGGGAACAGAGGTGTTTCTTACCTAACCTTTTCTCTTTGCTTATGAGATGGGAAAGTAGAACCTTCTGTGTAGTTCATGTGAGAATTTCACTATGGAAAAATGTAATCTCGTGTGTTTGACTGTGTCCCTTTAAATTCTACATGCTAGAATGTATAGCTGCCAAATCTATACTTACCGATACTGAGTGGTGCTGTTGGTTTGCTTGAGGGAAGGCATACCATCCGGACAGACCTCGACAGGCTTGAGAGGTGGGCCCGTGTGAACCTCAGAGTTCAACGAGGCCAAGTCCTGCACCTCCAGTTGGGGTGATCCCCAGTGTCAGTACCCACTGGAGGGTGAATGGCTTGAGAGCAGCCTGGCAGAGAAGGACCTGGGGATACTCGTGGTTGACAACTCGGACATGAGGCAGCACCGGCTGTCCACCGGGTCCTTCTCCACCAGGCAGTTTCCAGCCGCTCCTGCCCACGCCTGGAGCGCTGCAGGGGGGCGTTGAGACCCAAGTGCAGGACTCAGCACTTGGCCTTGTTGAACCTCATCCCATTGGCCTTGGCCCATCGATTCAGCCTGTCCAGATCCCTCTGCAGAGCCTCCTACCCTCGAGCAGATTGACACTCCCGCTCAATTTGGTGTCGTCTGCAAACTTGCTGAGGTTCATCAATAAAGATATTGAACAAGACAGGCCCCAAAACTGAGCCCTGGGGAGCACCGCTAGTGACCGGCCACCAACTGGGTTTAGCTCTGTTCACCACAGCTCTCTGGGCTTGGCCATCCAGACAGTTTTTAGCCCAGCAAAGACTCCGCCCATCCAAGCCATGAGCTGCCAGCTTCTCCAGCAGGATGCTCTGGGAGACGGTGTCAAAGTCCAGGTATTTTGAAAAGAAACAGAAATGTGATGAGTAATGGAAACCTGTTCCAAATTCTTGACCACATGTCCAAGAACGTAGTGAACCCCTGAAAATTGGCAATAACTTGTTTATTGGACGGGCTTTTTAATTCAGTCCTGTCTCTGTGTTAGAGGAATGTAGCCACGGTGGAAAAAGAAACCTAGACAAATAAGAAACTACCCAGTGGTAGTTCTCTCTCGGCTTTCTTCTTTAATTTGTGCATATAGCTAATTAGTTACTGCTGGTTAATCACACATAAAAAGCTCCGATGGGATTAGGTGCAGGGGAGGACTGTGCAGAGGCCAGAGGAAGTGCGCAAAGTCATTTCAGCGCAATACAAGGTAGAGGGGCAGCCTGAGTTTTATTTTAGATTCAGTGTGGAATTGGTGCCGGGTTACTGGAACGCGGCTGTTCCGAAAGCTGATTAACAGAGCCAGTTTTTTAATGAGAAAATTTGAGGATGAGTGGGCATCAAAATCTTAAACTAAGTCTGGTCTTGCTTTGATGTAAATGTATATGTAGCTTGATACATTTTCATCCTGGAATACAAAACCCGAAGCAAATTTAAACCTGTTTTCACTCGTGCCGCATACTGTGTTTTCAGTGAGGTATGCTTTTCCTTGGCTTTATGATACATTGGAAGCTGACGGTACCTTGTCAAAGCCACCAAACTGGTTAATGCCTCGTCTTGTTAATAGTGATGGTGCTCATTCCTAGCTTGAGATCTAGTGTGCTGGCGAATCCCCAATTGGAGTGGCCCTGGGTTTGCTTTAATTTTTTTCTCCGATCAACTTATTTGAAAGGGAGCTCGGTTGCCTTGTTAGCTTTGCCAACTCTGCTCTCCTATTCCTCTGCGGACTGTTGCATATTTTTAAGCTGTAATTATTGTTTCGGAAATCATTTATGCTGGAGAATGAATTTTTATTTTGTTCTCAATGTTCATGATTGAAAAATTTTGAGTAATTAATCCTAAAACATTCGAAATGTTTAACAAATGGTACCCCATGAAACCAAAAATAACTTCTGTTGCATATGAGGTTTAAATTAGAAGAAAAAAAATCCATCGATTCAATGATTGTAAAAAATAAGATTTTGACAGCAAAGAACATATTCTCCATGTTTATGCAAGAAATCAAATGTCATTTGATTTTTCTTAAACAGGGGAAAGCGGTAGATCATGCATGGTAATACTCATCGGTGATACTGTCAGGTGGTTTTAGGGATATTAAAATGCATATTTGGCTTTCGCAGACTGACAGAAGTTAACCACAGCCTGGTAAGTCAGGTGCACTTTCACTCATTCTCCGAAGTTCATGGGCACTTTTGCTTCCAAGAAAGTGAAACCCTGAGCTGTCAAAAATGGTGGAAAGTAGGCTGCAGAACTTCAAAATTAATTTCTGCTCGTGTGTGAACAACACATCTATTAAATTTTGTCCGGTAACACTTGATGTTGAATAATACATTTTTTAACCTGACAGTGTCCCTAAATTATCATGTCTGTCTGCTTTCATTTTCCAGCTGGGTTTTACTTTTGCATGCATTTCAGTGAAATATCGTATGCATAATAGTTGTTTCCTGGAAGCATTTTGGGGCTGTCTTTGCTAGCGTTCTCCAAAATGAGCAAGGTAGTGGAATTTATTTTCCTTTTGTGGAGGTTTGTTAGCGGATGAGTAAGTAATGCAGAAGTGATTCCACTTCATTTTCTTATGTTCACGTGTGTTTTTGAACTTCATGTTGTTTGAAGAACAGCTGTACCCAATAGGGAGCCCTTTTTAATGACAACCTAAACAACTCCAAAATTTAGTAGAACTAAACATTTCTATTTTAAGAAAAAACCAAACCAACTGCGTTTAGTTTGGCAGAGCGATTTGTAACATGCGACACTTGTCCTCAGTTTATCGCAGGAGCCTCTGTGAAGCTGGTTTTCTGAAGTAATGCCAATAGAAAGTGGAAGTTGTGCATCTGCGCGCCAGGCAAAGCAGAAACGCAAATCGCACAGCCTTTCAATCCGAAGAACCAACAGCTCCGAGCAGGAGCGGGCAGGACTGCAGAGAGACATGCTGGAGGGGCAGGTAAGGTGACGAAAGCACTGCTGCTTCCGTAACTTCCCTAACGTTTTTGTGAGCAGAGTTTTCTAGGCGCAGAAATCAAAGAAACTGAAGTCGTGAAATGTGCCCAGTAAAGCTGCAGGAACAGCAGACTTCCTTGCCTCTGAGTGCTGACTGTTTGAAGACTGTTGGTGTGAATGTTGACAGTGTTTCTGGCTGTGAGCAGACCTGTGGAGCTTTTGATTGGCTTTTGTGTGTACTCATATGAATGATAAAACCATGAAGAAATAGAAGCAGCCTATTTTTTTTGCTGCACTTTTGCCACCTCCCCCCCTTTAAAGTTGAAGACAGATTGATTCTTGATTGCATAGATTTGAATGTGGAAGAGCAGTAACTTAGCAAGATAAATAAACCAAACTATTTGTTATTGTGACTCTGGTAGGGAAGGTATTTGTGAGAATGCCGTTCTGCATTCCTTCCCAGGTACTGCCTGCTTGACAGAGGCCTGAGCTCACTGCAGGGGCTTTTGTTTGCTTGGCGGTTGTTTGGCTTTAAACTTGTGATGATCTGTGTATTAAACCTAATGGGAAAACCTCCAACTGCAACCTTAGGCCGTTTTCTTAACCGCGTCAGGCCGTGTGGCGAACACTGGGCAGCCGCTTGGGGTGTTTCACCGAACGGTGCTGACAGTAACAGTAGCTGCAGCTCCTACAGGGCTGCCCAAGATGAACGAGTATCAGTTTGAAAACTATCCCTTGTCCGGATGAGTCTGCAGTGTTAACGCCGGCCTGGTAAAGGTGATGCGAAACTACGTTCTTTGTCAGAGGTGGTGTAACAGTGTTTGGCTACGAGAAGCCTCCAGTTCTGGACTCTGCAGATTCTGTGAAGGGAAAACCTTGTGTTTTCTTAGTGTTGTGAGCTATTTTTTTTTAAATTTCTTTGAATTGAATCTGTTTTTTACTAAATTACAGTGTTAATTTTCTGGTAACTAACAGAGCCTACACTGTTGCTTCTAGTTGTCTAGAAGTTGAAGGATGTTAGGATTTGGATAGAAAACTTCGTGCATTTGAACTACTACAGCCTTACTTCAGGGAAAGGGTGAAGGGCAGCTGAGAGGTCAAGGCGTGCTGTCACCTCTGTGTAGCAAACCAACATTTTAAGCAGTTTTAATATTTTTTTATCAAACTCTTTAAGTCTATTATGCTGCAATATATAAATGTTTTACATGTTTTACCTGTCATCTTACTTAATTGTGTTGACCTTGACCGGCCAGTGGCAGACTGTGATGAGTAGAGGGTATTAATGCCCCCTCACAGCGGGGCTGTAAACCGCATGAGATTTAGAGGAGTACTTTGCAGATAAACAGCTAACATTATTACACGGTATTTTAATAAGCTAATTTAAATACTGCCAACTTTAGAAAGAGCAAAGGAAGTGGATTTGTTTTACTATGCTGCTTTCTTTAGGACAGGTTTAGATCTGCTTATGCCCCCAGGCTCTGAGAAATGGATTGAAAATCTTTCCTACCTCTCCTTTTGTGTTTTGTAAATTGCGGGATAACTTAATTTCTTTCATAACTTTGCTGTATGAAACTGTTGGATAATGGAATCGGAAATGACTGTAACTTCGGTGTTGCTCTTAATAGTGTTGCACTTGTATAGTAATCTTGTTTAATCAATTTGTTTCGAGTTGATTCTAATTGGGCTCTCTGTCATGTTCTGGTTGACTGTGGATGCATGAACAGAAGTACTGGCTGAAGGGAGAGGCAGATGAAGATGGGGAAAGGAGTATTTCAGGCAGACATAAGGACCACAGTACAAGTTCTTCCAGCATGGTGTGCGTTTCAGCACAGTGCCGCAGCTTAAAGTAGCCGTGAAACTGGTGTAAAACTGAACTCTGCACAAAGCAGATGTGCTCTACGTCGTGGCTGTTAGTGGTTTTTCTCGCTCTTCTATTTAGAATTGATATTCAGAAATAACTTACAAAATCAGGATCATGATAGGCTTCTCGAATTGCTTCTGAAGACAATCATCTTGACTGTGTGAACCAAAATGTGAGGGAGACGAAATTGTGGTGGTTTAGATGCTGGCTTGACTGAAGGCGCATGCTGCCCTCTGATGGCTGGTGTGCCCTAACTCACTTGGTTCGCAGGAACGGAGCCAATTTATTTTGGTTTGGATTTCCTGGACACTTAAGAACAAACCAAGCTATGATCATCCTTAGACTTGCATTGAATAATGAAGTTCTCTCGAATTTGGGCGGTGTCCTGTGCCAAGATATGTACTCCCATTCAAGTAGTGCTGCTTCTGTACTTCCAGACCTGGAACAGTGCTGTGTGCTGTGGCAGAAGCTGACTCAGTTTTATTCTTCTGCTCAAAGCTTATGATTTCAAGATTTTGAAATGACATATTTTTGCTTTGTGCCAAAAAAGCAGATGTTGCTGATGGGCACGTTCCCCGTAAGTTTAATAGATGAACACTCATATGTTGATAGTATTGTGCTGAAGAAGAAAAGAAAAAATCAGTCCTCCTTTGTGGCTTTGCTTCAAAATACTTTGGGGGAAGAGGAGATGCTCCAGTAATATCTGGGGAGGGAAGGATTAGAAATTGTGGTTTCCTTCTCAGTTACGGTTAGTGACAAAAGTAGGCTAACATTAAAAACATGTTTAAAAGGGTAGTTTCTCTCAAGCTTTGCTAATAAGGTGCTTTGTAATGATAACTTCCTAACCTAATGCAGTGTCAGCTTCTGAATTACTTTGTCAACCAAAGGTATTATTTATTCTGGAACTGGAAGCGCTGTGAAAAAATGTAATTTTTTTATCCATTTTGTTATTTATTTTTTTAATGAGTTGTACATGTATCTTGGTTTTATAATTTTTCTGTAATAAAAAAACCCCAAACAAACAAACAAAAAAACCCCACTGGTAATTTGAGTTCTATCCCATGAAATAGAAGGAGTATGCAAACCGAATAATTTCATGATGCGTAGAACTTGTTGTTTATTGTGTTCTACACTAGTAATAGTTTTAATTTCCCTCCTTGCTGTGAGATGGAGAGAACTGTTAAAATCAGTCTAATGTTGAAGGGTAACTACATTTTATATATATATACAAAGATAAATACTGCTGTTGTTCTTCCTAGGATTCTAAACTCCCGTCTTCTGTCCGGAATACACTCCTTGAACTTTTTGGACAAATAGAGCGGGAGTTTGAAAACCTGTACATTGAAAATTTGGAATGTGAGTATTTTCTCCAGCAACTTATGAATTGTTTGGCTTTAGGATGTAGGAGCGCTAATCGGGATGCTTACCGTGGATACAGTTCTCTAGTTGGCACAGCTTTTCCCTGGGGTGTGAAGAATGGTTTTGAACTTGCAGCCAAAGATGGAGTGAGGGAGTTTGTACCTTTTCAGAAGAAAACCCCTTTCTTAGCTGTTCGACGTGACTATGGAGAACTGGTTTGTGTCGTGCCCCTTGACTCTTGGGCAAAGAAGGTGAAGCGGCTGCCTCCGTGCCACTGCAGGCTCTGCTACCTACCACGTTCATCACTCCCTTCAGCCAGGGAAATTTGTGGGTTTGCCATATATTTACAGGCTTAGTGATGTAATATGAATAATAATAATTAAAAAACCCCAATGTCTTACTGGAAAGAGTGTAAAATATGGTGAGTTTGGATCATACTGCTTAGTACTTTACTTCACCAGCACCTGCAGCTGTTCATGAATCTTGAAGTCAGGCGCTCAGATAAAAATTCCAGGTATTATCTGCACAAAATGTTATTTTTTTCAAGTCAGTGTAGTCGTATGGCAATGTAATTGATCCGAGGTGCTGTAGGAAGATCCAAAGTATGTAACGCAGGCAGCTGTACAGTGAAGCCTCCGCTCAATTTTCCTTGCTGGGTTTTGGAAGCTGTGTTGTGTGGCTTAGCTTCTGAACTGCGGAATCGGTCTGATTTGGCTGCAAGTCAGATTTTTTTCCACACCTAATCTGTTCCCACAGTTAAACCACTCATGTTAAAAAAATGTTCTGGCGTGCTTTCTGCAAATGTGCTGGTTTTTTTAGTCTCTTAAAACCTGAGATTGTGTTGGTTAAAGGCTGTCATCAACGGTACACATTTTTTAGCAACAATTTGCACAACTGTGTTCTCAGCCTTTAGCTGAGAAGTTGGCTGGGAACAAGAGAAGGAGGGTTTCCCTCCCCAGCCTTCAGAAACGTTTGGCAGAAAACAAATGTTGAGTTTGTCTGTACCCTTCGGAGAATGATTATTTTCCTTCCATTCCATTCCTATTTGTTCTTCATCTTTCTTCACCTCACAGTTCTAGTTCACTCCTGGCCTTTGTGATCTCTTTCCACCTGCCCCACAATTTCTAAATTTCTTTCTCCTGATAACTCCGTCTGTTATTTCTGTCTTGGTCTAATTCCTACGCTCGTGTTGCTGTTGCTGTACGGGAGGATCTCAGATTTTTCCTCCCTGGCTTTTCATGTTCTCCCCTTCCCTTATGACAACCTATTTCTAGTTTCTTCCTTTTTTTATCCCTTCCAGGCTTCAGTCTTAATCCTCTCAGGCAATTCTTGTATCTCCCTGGCTTGTTTGTTTCAGTCATCTGTTACTACAAGCCTGTCTCTTTGTTTAGTTCTCTTTCATATTGGCTGTGTTTTATAAAAGTTTAGGTTTATGTGACTGGGAAGACAAGAAAGAGAATCTTGCTTTGCTCATTTCAAGTCCTTGGACGTGGTATGGAAGTATAAACTGACTGTTCCAGTGCTTGGAACTGAGACTTCAGTGAACTCCTCAGGAATGGCAAGAATCGTACTCCTGATGTGTCACGTTCTCCCATGTTTCAAAACCTGGGAGTGAATGACTTCTGTAAAGAAATCCTAAGAATTTCTGGAAAGACAAGCCTAGACTTATTCTCAAGAACAGCTAAAAACTGCTTGGTTAAAGCCTCTCAATAAGATTTGACCTGAGGAGATCACTTAAAGAATATTGGCCCAGCTTTTGAGGGGAAAAAACCTGTAAGCCACTGACAATGAAGTTGAGCAGCCGTAAAGCAGCCCAGCCACTGGAAATCATTTATGAGTACCTGTCTTGTTCAGCAGACGTGTTTATTTGACGTGGCACTGGTTAGAGTTAAAAATAATGGACGGAAAAGCATATTCTTCTTATAAATAGGTGCTTTGTCTGACGTGCAGTGAAAATATTTCGATCATACTTAGTGTTTCTAAAACAGTGCAATGTAAAAATATTTGTCATTCTACATTTTTTAATGTATTTCAAAGTGGTACATTTGCTGCACTGCCTCTCTTACTGAAACTCCTAACAGCAGACAGGCATTCAGGGGACAGTACTACTTCATGATTAATAAAATCTTTGTCAAGAAACGCGATACTAATTCTGTGGCTAAAATATTTACTGTGCCGCAGGTTTTCCGTCTTCTGTTGGATTTAATTCAGTACAGATGTGCCATGTATTTCACGGAAACGGTTTTGTTAATCCTTGGCCACATTTATTAATACAAGTAACAGTAATTAGAAGCCACCAATACCTTCCTTGGAATCTGGGTCAAGGTTGATCTCTGGAAAATTCAGCATGAGTCTTGGTTTATGTCTTGGTGGGACCTGCTTTTATAAAATCACAGCTGATCTTTTTTCCTGCCCGTAGCGTAAAACAGGTTACTTAGTAGCCTTAACAAATCTGAAGTAGTACATTAAATATGTTCATGACACTCTTTTTTTTTTTGTGTTAATGAGAGGTTTTGTTTTTGTTAGTACGTAGAGAGATTGACACTCTGAATGAGCGTTTAGCAGCCGAAGGACAGACGATTGATGGAGCTGAACTGAGCAAAGGACAACTGAAAACAAAAGGTAAGAGAACCCCAAAGAATCCTAAACTAGTATTTTTGAATTCACTTTTTTGTACTTTGCCGGCCAAAACTTAGAATCTTATTGAAGGGAATTAATACCAGGTACTTATACAAATAAACTAATGCTGTATTTGAAATGTCTTCCTTTGAATTTATTTGTCTCAACAGCCAGTCATAGTACCAGTCAGCTTTCTCAGAAATTAAAGACAACTTACAAGGCATCTACTAGCAAGGTATGAGACAAATTAAACCTCTCCTCATCAATGTGTACTCATGAGACTAACATGGCTGTCCTGAAGTTGTAAACTGTGGTTTCTTTATGCTGAGTGCTGCTGGTTTTTAAGTAAACCTGCCTCGTGGGCAACAGCATGTTTATCTTGGATTCATCGATTACCCATTTCTTCAGCCACACCGTTACGACATTTTTACAGTAATTGCTGGGTTTTTTGAGGAAGGAATGTTGGAGGGGAGCGAGTGTGCGCACGCGTGTGTATGTGGGATTGCTCTCTTGCACAGAGAACTAAAAATTCACCTTCATGAGGGAAATGGAGAACTTAGCAGGTAGCGAATTTCTGAGTAAAGATTCGGGTATTGCAGTTGAAGTGGGGATTTAAGTTGGCATCTATAAGTGTGCTGTTATAGTTTGGGGGTTTTTAAAGTTATTTTTATTTTTTAATCGTGACACTAGAATGGTTTGTATCCTTTACGTTGCAGATTAGTAGCTCATCATCTTTTTTTTTTGCTTGGCCTCTTAACGCAGTTGCCCTTTCTGATGTTTTTTGTTTTGCACACCTGCATCTGTCTGGTCTTTTTGTTTTCCTCTTTCTCTGCCCTTTTTCAGTTTTCATAGACAGCTTACCTGCTGCTCCTTTTGCCTATCTCAGGGTCATTTAATGGCAGCTTATTAAGGACAAATGAAATGTGAGGAAACCACGGTGGGATCTGGTAGGTGAAGCAGCTACGTAGGAAGCTGTGTGGTGACCTGTATCGCAGGCTGATGTCTGCTTGGAGTGGCTGGAGGTGTCTTGGAAATACTGTCTGTTAAGTCACCTGAAAGTTTGAGAGTCAGAGTAAGAACAGTGTGGTGAAATAGATCTGAGTTGCTGTGTTCTATTTGGTCTTTTTATTGTTTTTTCCAAGTTTTTTACTCTTGCCAATCTGATGCACAGAGATGCTTCTTCCACTCAGAGGAGTGACTTACAAATTCTTTAATGGGGCCACTTAAACAGAACAACGTATTACCAGGGACAATATAGTATTAGTACACCTGCTAGGTAGTTATGTATTAGTACTTTCTCTAGTGTAGTGCCGGGAGGGTCTGGTGGTTTGTGGGTTTTGTGGTTCGTTTGTTTGTTTGTTGGTTGTTGCTTTAATTTTTGTGTGTGTGTGGTGTTTTGGTTTGTGTTTGTTTCTTTTTTGTTTTGTTTGTTTGTTTGTTTAGGTGTTTTGTTTTGTCTAGTTTGTTGTTTGTTTATTTAAGGTTGGTGTTAAACCCTTGTCTTCTTTTACGTGCTAGCAATGTAGTGCTCATGTTCTTCCCTGGGCAAGGCAGGCAGACCGTGCAACTTCAGCACGGGAAGCTGGGAAGTACAGGGTGGACACTCCTGGGTAACTGCTTTCCTTCCCAGTGTTCCGATGTGCGTGCAGAGCAGAGGAGTCAGGGGAGGTGGAACATGAAGAGTTTAATATCTTCTTATCGTGGTCATACATATCTGTTGTATCAATTGATAGCCAAGAGGTGTCTGAATGTGCTGATACATCTCTTTCCACAGCTCTGGATCAGGATTTGCTTGGGGGTAGAGAGCTGAGGGAAATGAAAACATTGAGAGCATCTCTGTCCAGAAACCTTTCTGCACTTCACGAGAGAGTATTCATTTTGACTGCTGCTCCTTCCACTGCAGAGCGCCAAAGCTCTGACCTTTTGTCTCGACCCACAAAGAGACTATAGCCAAAAGTCAGGAGCAACTGTAACCAAGTCTCTAACTGTCATCTTCCTGTCTGTGTCCTGACTGGATGCAGTTAAGAGTTCCCTAATACCCTATCTGCAAAAATGGCATTTCAAGAGTTTTTAAAGGTTAACAGCTTTGAAAATCTTCTATGTTTTTTATGAGCATTGAATGTTCACCAGAAATGGGCTGTCTTCCAAACTCAGTGGGGTAGTGGATCACGACTTCTCTCTTCAGACCATCCTTTATACAGTTACTGTAGCCTAATTAAAGATTAGTCAGGGTTTTTTTTATATATATATATTTTTTTTTATAACACCCCCCCGCCCCGGGAAGTTAGAAGAGACTTAAGTTTTACAAACCCATTATTTTGTGTAATCGCACACAATTCCATTTTTCTGATTGCCAACCTAGAAAGAGTTTGGGTTTGTTCTGCAAAGAGCTTTCAATATTTTTTATTCTAATGAGAAAGCTGATCCTTAACTGCTGTAGTATTGGTAAAGCACGCAAAGGCTAAAGCAGTCTGTTCGTTTTCTTGGGGAGGATGCTGAAGTAAACATGCTTAATTCAAGTCCTTTGTAGAATTTTTCAGTATCTGGATAGGTTTCATCCCTTAGCCGAGTTAGAAGTCTGAATATATATATATATATATATATAGATATATCGTATCACAAAAGGCTGCCTTTAGCAGCAGGGGTTGTCTGCCGGTGCCCAAAGAGAGAGTAGATTGAGTGGCTGGTACTCTAAAAAAACCCCATTTTTGTCTACATTAATGGACAGGATCCTGTGATTTACCTGCGGTTGTTTGTAGATGCAGGAATCGGTGTGTGAAATTCGTGTCTAGATGTTAACAAGATGGTGCTGCTGATGTTACCGGTCCCTGGCTATGACAGTTTTGGTGAGACATCAGGAAGACATTAGCAGTTTATGTGGGGTTGTAAAATAAACACAAATGATGTAACTCGCTCCATCATAAACCAACTTCCAGGATCCCTAATTCTTTGGGATCAGGAAAAGGACTCTTAAAGGAAGGCGTTTCCTCACGCAGAAGTTGAAGGGGATAAAACTATTTGGAAGATGTAGTTTTTGACCTTAATGCTCAATGTACAGGAGGTTCCATTCTTCTGCCACGGTGCAGTGCTGCTGGACTGGTCCTGAGCTGACCAAGTTTTCGTTCTTATTTCTAATGTGTCATGTCTGCTTAGGAGACGTTTTTACAGGGTGTTTTGTTTGCCACGCAGTTGTTTCAACTTGTATTCCGTTTGCACTTGTTTACATGGTAAGCAGTTCCTTTCATGGTGCTTCAGTTTACAGTTTTTGATTGCTCACATGGCAAACAATTGTTTCCTGATTGGCAAATCTCCGCGTAGAACGAAGTACGTGAAACTACGGATTTAAGAAAGTGGGCAGACAAGGGTGAAACGCACTCAGGATACAATTGGCCTCTTACTTGTGTTTGTGTATGATAATCTGAGATCTTCTAAGTTATTTTTGGCAGTGCAGAGGCCCCTTTTTAGCAAGTTGCACGTTACTTAAGCATTTCCTTTCCTGTCTTGGAAAGTTGTTTCTGTATGGTTGAGGAGCCAGGAAGTAATCCAGGCACTATCTAGTCTATGTGTGAAGTGAGGGACAGCAAAAAAAGAAAAATAGAAGGAAAAAAAAAAGCGTAGAAAAGGGGTGTGTGTGTTAAATAAATATATCTGGGTATTTCGTGTTAGGTAGTGTCCTTGAGCTCTCATTTTCTCTGCCTTCATTCAAGACTGCTAGTACTCCAAGAGAAGTTTTACAGCCTTGGGGGTTGGACTCGAAGATCTCCAAGGTCCCTTCCAACCCCTGACACCCTGTGATACCTCACCATTAACTGATGAGTGAAAGCACTGTCCAGCAGTTCTGGAAAATCTGTGCTTGTTGGTGAGATTTCTCCCGGAAAACCTTTGCATGAGGTCTGGCTCAACATTAGAAAGACGGAATGCAAGCACAGCTGGGAGCGTGGGGTTGAGAGCTGAGAAACCTCCAGTTTGGAATGTTAGTCCTTACCCATTTACTTAATTCTACCATTCCCCTTCTCGTACATCACTCCATTTAGTTTAAGGACTTAATGACCGCTGCTCCTTCTGCAGTGAAACTGAAATGCACACGAGCCGTTAATTTGGAATTCAAATAGGGCATTATCATTTCATCATTGGAAAGTTGACAGGCTCGGGATTTGGAATGCTCTTGCAAATATTACTTAATTTTTAAAAACCTTTTTGGAAGTAATTTGCTTTAATGACATACTTAAGACTTCATTTTTTGATACCAAAAACTAATGGGATTTTAACCGTACTATATTGTATCTGAAATGTAGACTTAATTATTTCTAACTTTTACTAAGCTGGAGATAAGTCTGCATGTGATTTGGGTTGAAGCACTGAAAGGTTTTGACTTCACCGGTCAGGTAGGTCCCTGCCCATAATTGCATGCAGAGGAGAACACCGATAAATGGAAGTTGTCATTTTGGTTTAGTTTTAAAGAAAGCTTTTCAGATAGTCTTTGTCAAAGCACACTTAGGAGCTTCAAGACTTGTCAGGTAAAAGTTGGGTATTTTTAACAGTGGGTTTGATTTTCGAAGTCACCTTTAACCACTCCTGATTTCAGTTGTCTCTGGATCCAGCAAGACAAACATTTATCTTTTTTTTTTTTTTAAATATGACGCTGCACTTGATCTGAAAGTGCAGAGTACCTGCAATTTGCTTCCTTTCTGTAGACCCCCAGTGTTTTCAGCCTGCCTGTACTGTAGTGCTTTGTAGTTTTGCCATTTTTGCTAGACTTCTTCTTCCTTTTATCTGATACTACTTATGCACATACTGCTTTGGATTTAACGAGCCCTCTCTGTTTCCCCCGATAGCATTGACTCGGAGGGAGCGTGTTTGTCAAACGTTCCGATGAGTTTGCCATACCTTTTAAAAACCAAAAGCTTTACTGCACAGATAAACTCGCCTATGCTCTCAGGTTAATGTTTGATTTCGTGAGCTCTGTGCAGTTTTGAAGAAAATCAACAGTGAGTACTTTAAATGGAAATGTTTCTGGATTTTACTACCGTTTTGTATTAAGTACGTTATTTTTTTAGACCTTGCACTGGGTAAGTTGCACTGTCTAAGTTATCGGCTGTACTGGTTTGGAATAGGCAAGGGAATTTTTTGAGTGTTTTTTTTGTTTGTTTGGTTGTTTATTTGTGGTTTTGTGTTTGTCTGGTTGTTAAATGATAATTCTATACCCAAACTGAATGGGAAGTGCTCTCTACACTCGTACAAGCCATTACTCCAGTGAGACTGCATTAGTGTACTACGGAACGGTTTATCTGGCATCCGTAAAAAGGGGGTGTTAGCAAGAAAGAAACAAAAAGAAAAATGAAGAGTTATGTTCGCATCCAAACTCACTTCCCTACCATCAGATGTCAAATTTTTGACGATAGTGAACTGAAAGAATCATTATGAAAAAGCTATTACGGATTTGTGTTTGTGAGGTAATTACCTGATCTTGGGTCAGTGTAGAAAAAAAATATGTTGATGTCTCTGCTGTTTCAGATTGTATCCAGTTTTAAAACTACAACATCACGGGCAATCTGTCAACTGGTAAAGGAGTATGTTGGCCACAGGGATGGTATTTGGGATGTCAGTGTCGCGAAAACTCAGCCAGTGGTGTTGGGAACCGCATCTGCTGGTAAAGTTTTGTGTTGCTTGAATCTTTAAAAAGTTCTGGTTTAGACCCTAAGCTATAGCCAATGTAGATCAAGAGCAGGCTTGAGTACTTAGCTCCACGCTGAGAGAGTCGATTTAAAGAAGTTCACCAGCTGAAAAATTCTGAAATTGGAGTTTCCTTGAAATGCATTTAACCTTTAGAAGGTTCGGGATCCTTGCTGGTCTTTCTGAAGTATGGCAGTGAACTTCCACGCAGGTCACGCTCTCCTCAGAGTCAGCTCTGGCCCGTTGGATGGTGCAGACAGGTGGGCTGGGGAGTGCGGGCTTGGAGAGCTCTCCCGCAGGGAACGCTGCGTGGCTGTAAGCAGAGAGCCCTGCGGAGTTTCTACCCTGGTATTGCTAGCCTTTCTTTTACAGAAGCCGCAGACTCAGTCGTAGTCTGCCTATTGTTGCCTTACCTCTTGAAAATTCTTAATTTTCAGTTGTTACGAACTTACTAGTTTCCTTCCCTCCTACTTGGGAGGTAACAGACAGTAATGAGTAAGTCACTAACTCTGTTCTGGTCCAAAATCAGCCCAGAGGCATGTGTGGTTTTGGAAGACTCCTAGGGAAATAAGGCACAGCCAGTTAGGATTGGTCAGTTGGAAGCGGTAGTCTTCTGAAGCTGGAACAGAATCTGAAGACACTTACTGCACATAAACGTTATGGACCAGAAACCTCTGCTTCGTAAACCGAGTGGTTACCTTTTTTATCTGCCCACTGAAGGGCACGTTATGTCTGTGTGCGGCACAGTTGTCTTTGTCCCGAACTAACTTGGAAACAGCCATTCTCCACTTCAGCAATAACGTTCTCCCCGCTTACAGATACCTCTAGGAATTACTTATGTTGGGGTAAAGGAGTGGCATTTGGTGATTTCCTTTTCATGTAAGTTTTGGTAGTGCTCTGCAGTGACCTATATCCATTTGGGGTTTCTGTGCTGGAAGTAAATAGTTTGTGCACAGAACTCCTGTCCGGAGCGACCGTGCGACTTTCACCACTGAGTACTTTCCGTGCTCTTTCCGTACCTCGCGGTGCACAGCTGGAGCTTTATACATAAGAATATAACTGTTAGGAGAAATATCAGAGTAGAATTTGCCTTTCGGTACTTACTGCACCTTTCCTTTTTTTGGGTATTAAGTTATGTGTATTAACACTCATAACTTAACGATACACTTAAGTTACGATGATAGGAAGCTTTTACCTTTTATCCGTAAAGGTGCTAATTGAGAGGATTTGAAACCTGGTTTGTGCGCTGTGCTCTACCTTTGTAGAGAACTAGTTTGTTGAACTGGTTAAAAGTGAAAAAGATATGTTCATAACAATATTTACACCTGCTTTTTAATCTTTGTAGATCACACTGCTTTCCTGTGGAGCATAGAAACAGGGAAGTCCCTGGTGAAGTATGTAGGGCATGTTGGCTCAGGTAAGATAAGGGCATGTTGTGGAGACTGAAGACAGTGTGGGAGGGGGAAATGTGTTTTGCACATCTACAGAACTGTTTATTGCGGTTTCACTTGCGGGTTTGCCAACACCATTAACGTGTCAATTGTGAAGTTGCGCTCATCTTCATACAGAGAATGTTTTGTAATACGCTTCTGTCTCGGGGAGGCATATAAAGGCGGTCCTGTAAATACTAAATGAATAAACAAGTCCCTGTAAAGAAATTTCTGGGCACAGCTACAACACTCCAATGTTCAGTGCCAGAACTCGCTGAGGTCTCATGCATATGCAGACCAAGAGCAGCTGACGTCATCAGAAGTGAGGTGTTTTGCAAGTTCTGTGTTATGTTTGGGGTGCAGCATACAGATGCTGGGTGAACATCTATTAGCAGTTGTTTAACACATAATCCCCTATATAATTTGTTGCGCAGCATTAAATTCTTGGTTTGAAGACAGTTAATTCAATAGACATCGCCCTCCTCTGTACCAGTATGAATATTTCAGAAGCAGTGTTTCTAAACCCCTTCTTGGGTGGAGAGGTGCAGGGCAGAGTTTTTGAAGTTAATTTTTGATGTCCAATGTGACAAGCAGCTGATTGCAACCAGTCTGTCTCATGACCGGTTACAGTCCAGGGTTTTACAGACCAAAGTGGGACAGGATTTCCGTAGCTTTAATCTGCTGCTCAAAGCTGAGCATTTTGAGTGATCACACCCTGGAGTGTAAAGTCATGCACCCAGAAAATGAGGAGCACAGTTAGCGACCTGGTGTGTTTGGTTAAGTAGCTCAGCTAGCACATCGTGTGAACTTTGTGGCAGGGATACAAATAGAATTAAGGTCTCCAGAGAACGTCAGATACTTCAACCAGGAGTTCTACTTTTTTTCTTCTGCTCTGTGACTTCTGGCTCCTCCAGCAGGAAGATACTAATAGATAGATGCATAGAGACAACAGGTAGCACTTTAATTCATTCAGTTATATCGGATTGCTTGCTGTGAGGAGAGGGTACAATTAGCTCCACGAAGGCATGTTTAAAAACTCCAATTGCTTGCATTTTCATGCTGATAGTTTGGGGGTTGGGTTTTTTTTTTTTTTTAATTCTTATTTGGAAAAGAATAAAAGCTCTAACCTGTATTTAAACAGTTGTCTGTAATCTAACTGGGGAGAAAAAAAAAGATAAAAGACAAATTTATATAAAATGTATATACACTATAATTTCTTAAAATTATAGACATTTATAGAAATGACAAATAAAAATCATGTATTCTTAATTTAGTAAAATTTTCTTTACTTGTTTATGTCTGACAATTGATTTGAAATGGAGCAAAGTCTGAGTGTCAGCAGCTGGTCCTCCATTGAGTTAGTTAAGTGTGAACAATTTAAGGAGTATCTTTTTACAGTCACGACACCACCCTCTCCTGGCAACGTAATTACCTGTTTTACTTGTATGAAGGATGGAAATGATGTCAAAGTTCTTTCTTGAAGAGCTGTTGAAGAGAAGCTTGTGGATTTTGCATGTGGAAGTGCTGAGTAATGAAAAGTAATTGAATCTTACGCACTGAAATAAGAAATGAAGCAGAGCTTTGGAGGCTGATAGAATCCTTGCAGGACTCTTTTAAACCAGCCATATTTTGGTTACGTATGGCTGCAGGACCGGAGTCTCATTTGTATGATTTGCACTAGGTTGTTAAGCATTAGTTCTTGCAGTCCTAAGCAATAATCAGAAAGTCGATGGTCATATACCGTAAGTTTTCATTATGTTAGAAATATTTATGAAGACTTAAACTCTTTTCATGAAAGTTCAGAGCATGATCTCCTGTCAGCTTACACACAATTTTTTGAATATGGTTTGTTTATCTTCTGTTGTATGAAAGGCTTGTCCTGCATTCAGGAAGTAAGTTGCTAGAAAATATGTATTGTTGTATAACAATAGGTAGCAACTGTAGCTGCTTTCCTTGATACTACATAGGTTTCTGTACTCAAATAAAATCCCATTGTGCTTTATCTCACCTAAGAGATTGTTATACTACAAAAAATTACTTAAATCTGAAGACTGCTCGATTTTCAGTGCTTCTAATGATGACAACATTGTGAAATGATTCTTATAGTGCACTAGCTTAAAACTTTACTTTGTTTTACACAGTGAATTCCATAAAGTTTCATCCAACTGAGCAAGTGGCTCTTACAGGTATGTAGAGTAATTTCATATGCCGAGTGTGTTGTTCACTACCATCTCCTTTGGTTGTAGCCCCCCTCCTGACTCTTTTGTCAGTATCCTTGTTGACTGAATTATTTTCATAACCAATCGGAGCTAGATCTTCACTGTCCCTTGACTGGTTTACAGCTGATTAAGATAAATCTTCCTCCCCTGATCCAGAGTACTGACACCAGGAATAATATAAGGTTGACCTTTCTTTTAGCCTTCTTACTTGCTCCGTGGATATTTTTCCTCGTGCTTTCATGTACAATGCACTTGCAGAGCTATGCATACTCCTAACAAGCTGTTTTTCTTCTCAGTTTAGTGCTCTCGGAACTGTACCTCAGGAATTAGAGCACATTTGTTCTGTCCATAGCAAGGAGAATCTCGAGTTTCTCCTTAGTTAATAAGGGATAAGTATTTCAAAACCAAATGAAGTCTAAAATCATGCAGTACCTGCTGAGCTGTAAACTGGTGCTGGTCAAGCTGAGTTGCTTAAGGCAGAAGCAGAATAGCTGCACACTTGCTCTTTAGCATGGGACACGTCACTGAACCAAGAACCACCCCGGTATTTTGAAAAACAGCAAAAGGAGGGTGGTGCCTGCTGATGCATTAAATGCCTCCTGCAGACGTTAGGTGTGAGAACAGCAGGGGTATTCGTGTTCCGATGTGCAGTATTTAAGTGGATGTTTTTCCCTGTAGGAATGATTCATTTGGTAACTACTTATCTTTGGCATAAGGAGTTCTGTTCTTATCGGGATCGAAGCCAGAAGAGTGGCTGTTTGTGATGAGCCTGGCTTACCAAACAGGGGAGAATGGTATCTGGTGGAAAAAGACGCAACTCGGGCGGTGTTGCCAAATGTAATGTTAAAGCTTGTCTGTATTGTCCATGGAAACGCTCTTCTTCAGTTTCTGTCTCCCTCTTTTACCTCTCTTCCCTCTGTGCAGCATCTGGAGACCAGACAGCTCACATCTGGAGATACATAGTACAGTTGCCTACGCCTCAGCCGACTGCAGACTGCAACGTAAGTAACCAGCCTACTGTAACTAAACTAACTGCACAGCAGTTTCGTCAGGTACACGTTCTATAAGACCGAATGTTACATTTATACGTGATTTAAAAATGACATGATTTCAGGGTTGCAGAGGTGGGGTTTCAAGGGTTTAGTTTAGCAGACAGATTTCGGCCTTTCTTTCCAAAAAGACTCACTTCATGTTTTCGAGGAGCTATGGTATGGAATGGAATATGAAAGTGCAAGTGCATTCCTTGACTTTTTATTCACGGTAGTAAACCTGTAAGTAAATGAACTGTTGAGTAAATTTTTTTTCACAGAATGGTAGGGGTTGGAAGGGACCTCCGGAGATCATCGAGTCCAACCCCCCTGCCAGAGCAGGAAATAATACAGATGATAATAATTTGCAGTAATACAAACAATTACAAATCATTTGTAATGATACAAATATAAAGAATACTGAAATTCTTTTAAAGCTAGTGCAAGTCTTGCCGCTGAAGTTACTGAGGCACCTCTACTAGCTACAGTTGCTATGAATTGGAAACTGATGCAAAAGGCTTGCCTCTTCGGCATTTATTTAATTGTACTGTTACTGATTTCTACTCAGCTTTTGCCGCACTCATCACACTGTTTGATGGTTTTGTCCCCAGGGTTTTATTTAAGTCTCTGTTGTAGACCTTCAAATGCTGTACTTGACCTAAAAGCACCCTTGCTAAATTGTGGAGACAAAGACAGTTTACAGCAGGAGCTTTTCAGCAGTCCGAGTAGGGGCAAGAGATGACTGTGTAATAGGAGAGAGATTTCTGAATGGAAACTTTTTGATTCATTTGGTTTGATTTGACATTTCCGTTTCGAAAGAGCAGTACAAATGTTACCTTTTTCACATCCGTATATCCTGAAAGAAAAGACTGTTTGTCTTGCCTAAGTCAAATAGGGTTCTGAGATCGGTGCTTCGTGGTTAGTGGAAGGGTTTATTTTGCATCCAGTTTGCACCAGCACTGCATGATAACTATGCACTGGCAGCAGACAAATACTGATGTCACGATTTTGGTTCTAATGGATAAACATATAGCTGCAAATGATTGTCTTCCTAATCCAGATAGTCAGGGACCCTTAAAAACTGAAAGGAAAAAAAGTCCCTTGACACATGCGCTGCAACAGCACTGGAGGGGATACAGTAAGGGGACTATAGAAAGACTTGTAAAGGGGACAGATACCCAGATACTCGGAGCTAAACCATTCGGAACAAGTAGCTATTAAAACTGCATTTAACTCACTGGTATTACTCCTCCAGCTAAGTTCTTGATCGTGAGCCCCTGTATAGGCTACATTCCACAGATGTACGTTACCCACGGTCACATAAGGGCATGGGGGGGGCATTTGCACTGTCAAATCCAACTCAAACACACTCCTTCCCTTTTATTCAAACTCTTTTTTTTCCTCTCGCATCTTACAGCAGTTGTCCGGAGAAGATGAAGTTGAGATCTCGGATAAAGATGAACCTGATGGAGATGGAGATGGTTCTAGTGACTGTCCCACCGTGAGAGCCCCATTAACTTCACTCAAAAGCCATCAGGGAGTGGTCATAGCAGCAGACTGGCTCGTTGGGGGGAAGCAAGCTGTGACGGCCTCGTGGGACAGGACGGCGAATCTGTACGACGTAGAGACTTCTGAACTCGTCCACTCTCTGACAGGTACTCGCTCGCTCACCGGAAGATAAGTTGGTGGATTACTGTTACACATGGGAGTATTTGTAGACACCGCAGTCTTGGGGAAGGCCGTTTCTCTGGGGTGCGAGGCCAGTGTGCTCAAGGCTCCAGCTGCTGCTCAGACAGCCTTGTAAATCCCGTGAGCGTGAATTTGTGTTCTTCTAAGCCTGTGATATAACCCATGAAAGTAGTTGTTTTTAAACTGAATGTGCCCAAATATTAGTTCTTGCAAAATGCTTTTGCTGTGTTCACGGTGTGTAAAGTGACAGTAACCTGTCACCGCTTCATAATATTGTGAAGTGAGTAGTGGGGGTTTTTTTTTGCTTTCAAATAGTTCCAAACTTTCACAGCAGTAGTAGCATTAAAGTTCAGAATTACGATTATTATTATTTTCTGTTTGGGGAAAAAGAAAAACCCATCAGCATTTCATTCCAAGTGTATGTGGAAATGAAAAGTGTTATTTTCATTGCCTTACATGTTCTCATCTGTGATTGTAGGACATGACCAAGAGCTAACACATTGTTGTACACATCCCACCCAGCGTCTTGTGGTGACATCATCACGCGACACAACCTTCCGCCTGTGGGATTTCAGAGATCCTTCTATCCATTCTGTGAATGTCTTTCAGGGCCACACAGAGTAAGTGACAGCTCCTTCGCAGGCTTTTACAAGTTCCAAAGTATAACAGAGTTCAGTTGCTAATCTGACCAAAACTGTTCCTGTGCTCTTTTCGAGGTACTAAGGTCATTCCCCTGTTTTATGAGCCTGGTTTTCTCAAACCCCAAACTGTCCTCCTTCAAATGTACCGCAGCAGTACTTAATTTCCAAACCAGCCGGGGCTCTGGGTGTGGTAGTGCTTTTATGGTAAGTCTAGCTAGAACTCGTCACAATTAAAGACAATTTAAGGTGTGAGGTTGGTTTTGGCTGCAGTTCAGAGGTATTGCTGTAATGCAGGTGGTGAAGTCGGTTCCCTCTGCTTGTCGCGGTACTCGGTGTGAAACGGGGGTTAATTCTTTGGAACCGGGGCGGGGGGGGAACCCCAAAGGATTAATTGCTGTTCTTTCAGCTAAAGCTTCTAATTAGTTCCTAAGCCACGAAATTAGAGTAAGGGCGCTGCTTACCATGTTGTGTCTAAACAGTGGGTTTGGTTTAATGTTTGCAGCCACCGCTTCAGGTTTTCACGGTGTCTCCTGTTGAATATGGGCAGACGTGGTCAGGAGAGTCTGCGTCAGGCCGTGGGCTCGCCCTTCTGTCAGTCAGGGCCTCGATACACGGGCAGTGCAGGAGTCGCTGCGAAACGCCTCGCCCAAGGCAGCGAATCCTGTTGTAAGGTTTTGCACTATTTGAATGTGACCGTTTGAGAAACAAATTTCCCTTTCCATCTCCGCAGCAGTAGCTGATTGTTAGTCCTAGCTCAAAACCCGCAGATGCTTATTCACGTTTCTCTTGTTGATTCAAATGCGTAGTTTGTGTTGTGGCCGAGTTTCAGGATCCACCTCCTCGTGTTCCAGCTGTTCACTAACCAGCTGTAAAGTTAAACCTCTTTCAATCACCCCCTGCCCGAGTCCCCTCAGCTTGAATAATTGTTTGCTGTGTGACAGTCACCCCATGTGAGCAGCCACCTTCTACTGACAGAAGAGTGAACTTTGTGGCCGGCGCCCCGGAATTGTTCCATGCCCTCAGGTTTGTGCTCTGCTATGGCTTTTTCTAGAACGACTTGGAACAGGTGGGAGGATTTTTGTGTGTTGGTGCCTCCGTTTTTTTCCTGAGCTGATTTATTGCTTTGTCCCGGGCCCTTTTTTTCAGAGAAAGGAAGGCAGTTGACATGAGTGCTTTTCCCTACGTGTGCTGAGTCCAGCTGACGCTGACCTGGGGTGATGCCGTGCACTGCAGAAGCTCTGAGCTTCTGTTTTGGCCTCGACCGCTGAGATCTATAAACTATTAGGGAGTTTACTTTTTGTGAACGGAGCAGACCTTGAGCAACCTCTTTGTCAGCTCCTCACGTCTTGCTCCAGGGTCACCACCGGCCAGTGAGTTTGTCGCGCCGCAGCCCCCAAACCTTACCCCAGCCGGGGAGGCGGGAGCGCGCCCGGCCCGGCCGCGCGGGAGGCAGAGCGGTGCCGGCAGGGGGCAGCACCGCGGCGCCGAGCGGGGTGCGCAGCCTGCTCGGGGCCGCGCTCCTGCCCGCGGAGCCTCCGCACCCGCCGCCGCGGGATTGTCGCTCCTGGAAGTGCGAGGGGGCGGACGGGGCTCCGACCCTGCGCGGAGTGCGGGTTTTGGTTCCCCGCGGCCGTCGCCTCGGGCCTGTTTGCCTCCTAAAGACGGGCGAGGGTAGTGCAATTCCAGCCTCCTCGTTAGCAGCCTTGATGAGGTAAAGGTTTAGTCAAAAAGACACGTTAACTTGTGAAAAATAGAACAGAAAAGATGCTGATGTGTTGGGAGCCTGAGGAGTCCTCTTACACAGCTCCTGTGTGACGGTGGAAAGCAGCAGTTGCTGTGCTCTGCCCTGCACGGGAAGGCACGTTCTGCCCCCGCAGCTCCGTAGGCTCCAGCGGCGGGAGATTACTGTGTTTCAAGTAAGTGCCCTAAGAAATAGCCTGCTCTTTTGCTTTTCTGACCATATTACTGCTTCCTTTATAAACAGCGGCATATTTTTTACAGTCTACTGCAGTGACAGTCTGTGAAAATAAATTCTCCAGAAGGAATCTGCTGTGATCAGCATTATCTCTCTTGAGTTTTTTCAGCCTATTTTTATTAGGAGATAACTTCAGTAGAATTGCCAGCTGCATAGTGGAATGTTCCAATGGTAAAGAATCAATTTAGCCCTTTAGAAACTCTTGAAGTTGCTCATCCCAGTGTTTAGTTAACCTCCCTGTGAAACTCCTCGTGCCTTCTTAGGCAGAATTTCTCTACCTTCCATTTCTAGGCGCTGGATTTTATCTGGAAGTACTTTGTTTCCTTAGGTGTTTACTTAGGTGATGATAAAAGTTTCCTAGGTTTCTCCACAAATTCCCAGTTCTTTTTCACAAGGTACCTATTTTGCTCAGTGTGTTTTGTAATGCATTTGGACATTTATGTATCCCCAGACCAAGTTTAGTACATCGGTAGTACTTTTGCACGTCAAGCCTGCATTTGGCCGAGTCTTCAAAGCACGTTTGGGTCTTTTCCGAGGTTGCAGCTCCGCAGGGAAGTTTCTAAATCTGTAAACATTCCTTGCTTACATTTTTCACCGTTCAGTACCTGACTGACTTACCTGTGCCCTGCTTGCACAGTGAGAAAAATACCTTGTCCCCTTTTCTTTTAGGTTTGCCATCTCCCCTGTTTGTCTCACTTATTCTCTACTGATTAAAAATAATGAAGTGGTGTGGAAATAGCACTGAGTTTTGCTCAGGTACAAATCTTGGTTATGGCCAAACTTTTGTGTGTGCACCAATAGGAATTTATATTTCTGCTGCTCTCAACTCCCAGTCACTTCCCTCTATGAGAAGCTTAACAGAGCTCTGGGCAGGGGTTACATTTATATTGTCATCCCGACACTTACTTGTTGCATGTCAATTAAATTGACTTCCTGAGTTAAAGCCTGAAAAAAATTATATTCCAGCGCCTTTTCCCCCCCAGATACTGCGTTAAAACACGTGTGTGATAATATATAGCAACAGCTGCTCTCCTATTGAGAAGTGATTGAATTTAGAGGTTACTGATTAGAACTCTCCAAGCTGAATTACGGTGACGCTCTGAAGAGCAAAATGCCCCTGCCCTTTACATGGCAATTTCCATTTCTTCACTTCTGCCTTTGCTTGCCGGCCCCTGCGCAGCCGCGTCGTCTTGGGGCCCTGACGAACGCTCTCTTTCCAACGTGGTGACCTAGTGGAACGACTCTGGCACTGACGTGGTCTTGCATCTGTGAGTTTTTTCTGTCTCCTCAAGTACTCCGCCTGTGCTGAGGTCTGTCTTGATGTGTGGAGCCTTCTAAAATACGATGTTGGACATCTTTACCCTTTTTATCTTCAAGAAAATCTTAGTCTGTAGAGGTCTAGTCAAGTACTTCACAGGTTTTATACATTTGTTCTGACAATTTAATAACACTGGAAATAAACAAACACCCTGTTGGCAAGAGAATGCTTATTAGCTGGCGGATTCGCCCGCAGCTGCTAAACCAGAAGTGCACGGCTTTGCTATGTATTTGTAGCACGCATATATTTGTACGTATATGCAGCTGAAGAGTTACTTGGTAAATACTGAAGTCTTCTGTTTTGGTCAGTGACTGTCAAAGGTGTGCAGTGGTCAGGCACATTGCTCTTGAAACGCTTGAATAAAAATGTGCAGGGCGTACAAGTCTGGATTTAAAAAAGATCATCCTTCAAAGAGTTAAATGTTGTCTTCAGAAGCAGCTTTGGGTTGCTATCCTTAAGTAACTGGTTTGTTAATGCCTCTTGCTTGTTCGGTGTGTAAGTTACACACCACCTTGTCCCACTGCTCAAATGCATTTTTGGCTTAAAAAAAAAAATTAAAAAGAGCAGGTACTTTTGACCTAATCAGGAAAAATTACAGAGCTTGTTTATGACTTCTTAAACGCGCTGATCTTTGTAGGTAGATGGAGCCAGTGCATTAGCTGTTGAACCTGTATCCTTGCGTTACTTTCTGGGCAAATTCAGAGGCAAAATTGCTGAAAGGGAGTCTTAGTTGTTTCTGATAAAGAGCTGAAGAAGGTGGCCTCTGGGGCTTTCAGACCGCAGCATGTTCCTTCTCCTTGCCCTCTGCTTGTGAGCTGGAGGAGATTGGAAGGGAAGGTTCCTGTTCGTTTGCTGTCTGTGTTTCTGAATATGCAGCTGGATGACAAGCTGCGCTTCATCCCGAGAACTCTGGAACCAGAGAACTGCAAATACGTGTTGCTTCTTCAGCTTGTCATCCTCAAACTCCTATGCTTGCTGGAAAATCCGAATTAAAAAAATGTAAAAATACTTTAGCAGCAGCTGCTTTGGGTGCCGGTCTGGATTCTGACACTTAGTGAATTGGGAATTAATGGTCAAGTGACATTCTGTTTCGAGAGGCTAATAATTGCTTTAGTTTCATGGACGCTCACGTTTGCCAAGGTCAGCTGGCTTTTCCAGATTCTTTATTCTTTAATTCCCATACTCTCATGTGTCTCTCTTGTTCCTGAAAGACCAAGTCACGCAGGGGGGAGATGCCTTCTCTTCAGGCAGCGTTGTCATTAGACATCCCTGTTGGAAAGTAGACCTGTTCTAGATATCCCTGGTCCTGCAGGGTCACTGGTAGCTACTGTTATTCAGCCGCATTTTCTCGGTGAAGCATATCTAGCTGTAGCTCTGAAAATGCGAGTTTTGCACCTTTGACTAAAAGCTGTGCCAGGAAGGGGAGTGCCAAACAAAATGTCACAAGTTGGATGCTGCCCGTGGAGTTTGCCCAGTTCAAAGAAGCTGTTCTTTTCCAGATAGCCCTGTTCTCGCTTCGGCTATCAGTGCCGTCAGTGATGCTTTGTCTACCATTTTTCTGCTGCTTCTAATCAAAGAATGCCTCAGGCACTCGCTGTGTGTGGACCTCTCAATCTGGCTTCTGCAAACGCAGAATTTTTCTGATGAAACATACGGTTTTCTCCCCAGGCCTCACTGATTAACTACTCTGATAATACTGTAGTATTCCTACCTCTTTCTGTCTGCTGTGGCATTTTATTTTCTCTTGCACGTCACCGAAAGAGGCCCCAGACGTGCCTTTGAAGCACTGTTCTGATCCCAGGCTGGCGTGTTGCGTATTCTGTAACGGAGGGTTACGGCCTGGACGTTACGCTCTAGGGTTAGCTCTTTTAAACCTGCGCTTCTAACCACGTGCATATAAAGCCCTTTTGGTTTACATTTATTGCCTCCATGTTACGGCTTCAGTGCTTTTCTTAGATTTGTTGGCAGCCTTATTAGCCGATAGCTCAAGCATCCAGCTTTGAGTTTGTCTGACTTCCATGTTTTAGCTTCCTTGTGAATCTGCTTCAGGGCAGACTGGGACTAGCACATTTTACATCCAGGTTACCTGTAGCTGCTGTCTTGCACAGCTCACATCTCCCATTTTCTCGTCTGACCTTCTCCCAGCCCAGCACTGCCGTGGAGTTCACAAAGTTTGAAAAAACAAGCAATTTAATATTATTACATTAATACTATTTGATAGTTTTGTTTCCTTGATGTTGTTGAGCCTTTTCTGTTGTCGTTGGCAAACTTCCTCATGGTAAAAAGCGCGTCCTAATTAATAAAGCAGTCTAAAAAATTGAATAAGCTACTCCCTAAGCTGTAGGAGTGAGCCCTTAAAATGAAAAGCTTTGTACCAAAAAGGAAAAAAAAAAATCCTGTACTCGATGTTAGCTGTTAGAATTTTCTCAGTCACTTCAAAAAAGATGTGGGCAATAAATCTGTATCCTGTTGCTTACGTGTGCTTTAAGCTTCATGCGAGAGACGGAGCGGATCTTGATGCCATTCCCGAATGCATGCACTGAAAAGTGCTGGGATTGTTTTCCAATGACCCACAAGAGACCGTAGCCAAAGGCCCTTTCTTTGTATCCTGTGGAGTAGAGCGTAGTGTTTTGTAGTGTGGTGTTGCTCTAAAGCTTACGTAACAGATGCGGCAATACTGCAGGGATGGATGGACCTTTTTTATCCCAGCACAGATTTAATGGAATTGATGTAGAGCATATCTGCACCTTAGCTAATTTACAAACTTGCCAGCCAGTAATTCTCGTAAGAGCTAGTTACTGTTTTCAGTCCTGTGTCATTTCGTTACCTGAAGACAGGGAGAGAAGGAGATGCTGGCAGTTTTCTCTAAGTGTCGTGAAACACGTACCTCTGGAATAGACGCTGTTGACTGAAGCGCTACAGAATAAGACTTTTCAGTGCCAGCTGGCCTCTCAATTCCACCTCTCCCCCTTCTGTCGTAATTCCTTCGTGGTTTGTTCTTGCCACGTCAAGGTGGAGGAAAAAGCTCTGCTGGCTTTTGGAGATAAATCCACAGACTTTAGGAACTGTACGTGGAACTGTTCCTGCAGTCGGGTGCCTTTCGCGCTCCTGAGACCCGATGGCACAATGGAAGGCGGAGGCACTGGTGCGCTCCTCCCCGGCCGCGGCGCTGCCCGCTGCCAGCGTGCTTTAAGAGGGGCAAACTGCTGTCCACATCTGGAGGTTTTAAACCCGGGTCACGGCTTTCCCTCAGAAAGTGGGCAAGCACCCTGCAGCGTGCTCCGCGAGGGGATGCGCTGCATTCCTCTGAAAGAAAAGAGACTTTTGTGCGCAAAATTCTGTCCTAAATAGAGCTTCCTTTAGATTTTGTTCCTGAGTTTTACTACTTAAAATGAGAGAGGCGTTTTGAGCACACAAATTTTGCCAATTAACTACAATTTGGAATACATGGAGTAAACTTTGCCGAAAGCTCTGTTTTAGTTCATTCTCTCTACAGCTCCACACACATTAATGCTGACGAGTAGATGCTTTTTCACAGGCACGAAAACATGTCCTCTCCCAGCGTTCAACGGCAAATCCCAGTCCGGGTTGCAAATGAAAACGGAAGAAGCAGTGTTAACTTTTTCTCAGGCGCGTTGCCAAGAAGGGCTCTGCATCAGCATTTCATGGACCAACATTTTCAACTTCCCCCCACCCCCCCGTGTGAAATTTCAGCAGATTGTTATGCAAACCAGTTCTGTGCCTCAGCGTGACTGGGGAGACAGCTGTTGGGCCTAATGAGGAGTGCTAGCGCTACAGCATCGCTGTTGATTGAGACCCACGGAGGGAGCAGGATGTTGGAGGCCAGGCAGCGGTGTGTGATGAGGAAGTGCCACGCTGTCAGCTGGAAGTACACGCTCGGCTGCTCCCTATGACAAGATAAATGAGTTTTGCTGGGGTTTGGTGAAGGCTGAAGCTTTTCTGGAGAATGGTTGTAGCGCACCAAACTCCCCGTGGGACCCACCGTTTGAAGTGTCATAAGACTGCTTCCTCTTGCCAGTTGGTTTTTTTTTTTTTAAAGTCCTACAATACCTGTCATCTTTTTGAGTTATTAAAAACCTAATGTCTTCTAGCATCCCATTAACATGGGGGCTGATGATCTTTTGTTGACACTTTTTATTAATTTAGCCAAGGGGATGTGAACCAGAGTTTCAGCTGGGTTAGAACGAACCGAGGACTGGTATAAACACAAAGTAAAGCTAGCCACGTGAAAATACAGGAGGAAAATCCTCGGGTTTGTGATACAAGTTGGGCTAGGGAGGCAATAATTTTGAGAGGTTACTTGTATATTTATTGCTCTGCCGACTTCTTTGATCCCACACAGACTTTCTTTCCCTTTCTTCTCACCTTCTCCCCTTGGTTGGGCCAAAATCTTGTTTTAGTTTGTAAGTAGGAAGTGGCCTTTCTTCTTATTGCTATTTTGTCTTATTAAAAAAAACCCAATAAAAACGAGATGAGATGCATTTGTCTCCCCTTAAGGGATGTCCCAGTCTGCAATAGCAGAGGAGACAAAACATGAGTTGTCACGCGTAAGAAAACGTATGAGCGCAGCACTTGCTCGTGTTAAGTCAGTAGTGTTGTAGATGTTCTTGAACTTAAATATATGTGGCTTTTAAATATTAACTCAGCGTGTTCCACTTAAAAAAAACCAAACCAAACCAAACAACCCCAAACCCAAATAAAGCCAAACCTAACCCCCCCCCCAGTCTTCACTCCGGTGACAGCTCCCCCCAGAGTTGTCAGGTCTGTCAGAGTGACACTGCTTTTGGCCTTCCTAGACTTGGCATTAAGTTATTTAAAACTTCTGGTCTTGCAGTCTTACTTTGAAAATGAGACACTGTAGAGAATCGGGTCGAGGGTATCGGTAGGTTCCCCTAATAGAGTAAAGTCTCACTTTTTTAAAGCATGAGATCCAGGAGGGTTGTGCAGTACAGCCATACACCATTTGCTTTCAGACTGTGACCAAAGCTCTCGATCACACACAGTGGGTTCAGTAAGAAGCGCTTTTGTGCCCAGGCTCTGAATTCAAAGCTCCTTATGCAAAAGGCTGTTTCCCAGTCACGTGTGCTTGCAAATACTGCGCGTCCCAGCCTGCAGTGCCTTACAGGGATCAACTGGTGGAGGCTGCACAGAAGACTAAGACCATAAACACCCCTAAAGACGCACTGAAAATTGCCTGGCAGCCTTCCCTTTGCCTTTCTGTCACTTGCCCAGGCACCAGAGAGAGCTACAACAGAACTTCATTGCATTTTTATTTACAAACTTTTTGTTAGTGCACCCAGTGATAGCTGCGTGAACAGTTACACTGAAAAAAAATACCCAGAAAAGGTTTTTGTTTCCTTTTGAGACAGGAGCAGAAAGGGTCAGTTGGCTTTCTGTTTGCATGGTGGTAATTTTAAATGCTTCTATTTGAAAAATGATAAATCTAAGAATGAGAGAACGGCGTGGTCAAGGAAGCTCTCCTTGACAGCGAGAAAGGAGAAACATGAGATCAAAGAAGCTGGAAAGTTGTTCAAAGCTGTGCAAAAAAAACCCCAAAAAATTGAAAATTGGAGGGCTGTTTTAAGGCAGTTTCACAACATATTCCAGCTGTAGTTGGAATAAAATGGCTGATGGGAAAACAGCTGAGATCTGATCTGAGATCAGAATACCAAAGCGCTGTATATTTGCCCGCCTGGAATAAGGAATCCGAGTTCTGTGACTTGAATTCCTTGTACTGTCGTGGACAAGGGGGTCTCCCAAGGCCTGTGCAAAGGGTGGAGACTTAATAGTGAATTTGAAATTCATAATGAACATTGTTTCAAATGTGTCACAAGCAGTACAGAGTTCAGTGAAAGTCTGAACCGTTTTGCTGAGGTATTTGGCAGCTTGGGTAAGGAACGAGTGAGAGAAATATGCAGGTGTTGGTCAGTTGAATGGAGGTCAAGCTGGTGGAAGACAAGCTTGGTGCTGTGAAGATACCAACCCTGCTCTGCAGTAACTTGACCACGTGAATGAGTTTTCTTCCCAAATGCAGAGGTTCCTGACGAAGGAGACTCATTTGTCGTGACCTTCGTGTATGTTTTAACTTTCTGACTTCTGGTTCAGAGAGTCCAGAAGGTTAGGTGAAGACCTCTTGGTTCTTACTGTAATCATCTCCCTGGTAGTTTAGCTGCACTCTAAGAATGCATTAGGAAACTTGGTATCGTGAATAAAAATGGTCTTTGTCCTAATTAAAAGTTAATTTGGTGTCAGTTTAAATTAAGAGCCTTGCATAAACTGGTCCATTGTGACCTGGCTAGTGCTAATCTCAGTCAGCAGCTTGGAGAGGACATGAATTCAAATCTCTACAGAAGAAGCAAAGTGACAGTAACAACTGACAAATTGAAATTACTGAATTCTAAGAAATTGATGTGCGTGACCCAAGTCAGGAGATAGGTCATTAAATCAAATCTGTAGACACAGAGCTGAGAAGCCTTCCCTAACGATTTCAGGGAGAGACAAAAATGCTTTGTTAGTACATTATGTGGGCAGAAAATAACTGGTTTTGAGTTGGGGATTGACACAGTGTTCAAAGGAAAGCAGCAGTACGAAATTGTTAATAGGAAATAATAGGTAAAAGATTTGGGGAAAAAACATCAGCTCCTCATCACGAGAACTGCTCATGACATACTGCTGAGCTCTGAAAGTACAAAACACAATGATAGTAGAAGTCTAAAATTAAATTCTTGACACAGCCTCCTCTGCAGTGTTGCACTTCCCAACGGCTAGAAACGTCGTTGGGAGACTCCCTGGCAGCCCTGGTACATTTACGGACTCGACGGGTAAAGGTTGAAGAACCGTGACTTCTTACTACTGCTACTTCCATGTGTTTCACGTCTCAAAATACCTGAGAGGAAGAATTGTGCTGTCTGCTACTAATTCAGTTTTGGTTGTCTGATGAGCCTACCGGCCGGAGTTTCAAGAGTGGGTTAAGATTTCACGGCTGTTTATCTCCTATTGGCACCAGCGGAACAGGAGCGGTGCCTCCGGAGTGACTCTACTGTTGGGCTGCTTTTCTTAGTGCTTGGGCAGTCAAGCACTGTACATCTGAACTGACACAGCTTCTTCTAAGAATAATTTTGTTTTATTCTAAAATCCCCACTTGGAGTTTTAATATTTCAGGTTACATCAGTTTCAAAAAAAAAAAAAAAAAAAAAAAGTCACCTATTTCAAGGGAGGCACGGGAACAGAAAATAGGACTTTAAATCAGATGCTAGTTTAATAGGCAGCTTGAGAGCTTGACATCTTCCTTTTCATTCCTGCCTTTTAGCACTGTGACATCTGCAGTTTTCACTGTGGGAGACAATGTTGTTTCTGGTAGTGATGACCGTACTGTGAAAGTCTGGGATTTGAAAAACATGAGGTCTCCTATTGCAACGATCCGTACAGACTCTGCAGTCAACAGGTAAGCAGATCTCCAACCTACTGTTTTGCTTAATTCGCATTTTCTTAATTAATTCTTAATTTGTTCAACCTCCTGAAAGGAGCTTGAAGCAAGGTGAGGATTGGTCTGTTCTCCCCAGTTACGGGACAAGAGGAACAGGCCTCAGGTTGCAGCAGGGGACTTTCAGGTTGAACACTAGGAAAAGTTTCTTCCCCAAAAGGGCTGTCAAGCCCTGGAAGAGGCTGCCCAGGGAGGTGGTGGAGTCCCCATCCCTGGAGGTATTTGAAAGACGTGTAGATGTGGTGCTGAGGGACATGGTCGAGCGGTGACCTGGCAGTGCTGGGTTAGTGCTTGGACTTGATGGTATTGAAGGTCTCTGCCAAGCAAAACGATTCTGTGATTCTTTCATGCATGGGAATGGTTCAAAGCTGCACCTGAAGAGGGGCTTGAGACGGGACACTAGGAAACATTCTTTTACCAGGAGGGTGGACAAACACTGGACGAGGCTTCCTAGAGAGGTGGTCGATGCCCCAAACTTGTCTGTGTGTTAGAGACATTGGGGCAATGCCCTTAACAACACTCTTTAGCGTTGGCCAGGCGGTTGGACTGGATGGTCGTTGGGGTCCCTTCCAACTGAAATAGTCTGTTTGATTAATTCACTGAATATATATTTAATTTTAGTTCCCAAAATTAAAGTTGAGATTTGTGAGATTTGAGGAAGGTCTGAAATGGTTTTCTAAAGAGCAGGTGTGGTCAACATTAATTCTCAGTAAGTATATAGTATTGCTTTCCTGAGAGTTTCTTTCATACAGGGCACAAATGTTAAGGCTGCTTGAGCATCTGTTACAACAGAAAGCACCTTAATGCTTTAATACTTTTTTCACCTGTGAATTCTAATCAGGAAAAACTCAGCTGTAGCGCTTCCCATGAGCTTAAACTTGTACCCTCAAGTTCTGTTTGCCAGGCTCACTGTTTGGTACGTAACCTGCTTTTGTCTCCTCTGCGCAGGATTAACGTATGTGTTGGCCAAAGAATCATCGCCCTTCCGCATGACAACCGGCAGGTTAGATTATTCGACATGTCCGGAGTGCGATTAGCACGCCTCCCTCGCAGTAACAGACAGGTAACTGAGTATTTACCGCCTCCGGGGTTCTCTCTTCTCCTTCCGTACAAGGTTAGCGGTGGGATTTGGTCTCTCCAGCTTAAAAAGCTGAACAAAGGCCGAAAGACACGGCGATACGAACGCGCTGCTGGCAGATCCTGAGAGTGACCAACCTGCAAATGAGTAACGCGCGCTGAAAGTTTTGATTGGAATTGGAAGCGATGTTTCCGGAGGATTTCATCGCAGTATTTCTCCTTTTAGAGTGAAACTAATGTCTGCCTTCTCTGTGAAATGGAAAAACAAGTGTGCGTGAGAGTATTCCAGACGTGAAGTCCTGATGTGAATCGTGTCAGGAGAGTGACTCGTTATGAGGCTTAAAGCTTTCACTTTTTTATTTTCAGTTGCACAGTGTTTAATTCATTCTTTAAAGAAACATAAAAGGAAGAAAGTGGGGTCAGTTTGGTGAGCTCACCTTGTATGCTTTGGTGATAAATGTATTTTTATTCCTTCCATGCTTATGCACATACAGCCTGGGTATGTGGTACCACATCCTGAACCCTCCTGGCTGCGGCCGTCAGGTCTTGTGGTGCTGTTGGCATGGCAAGCATCACTAATGGAGCAAATCAGACTAAGGGAAATTAATTGGTTTATGCCACTTGAGTCGGCTTTTTTTGGGTGGATTCAGCAGCGCTTGACAGAATTTAGGAAGGAGTTTTAAGACTTATTAGTATGTTGTAGTCTTTTTCTAGTTTAGCTGCTTTTAATCTATTTTTTAGTCTTGATTTTTAATTTTCCATAGTGTTTCCATTCAGGCATCATGGTGAATTTTGTTTGTTTGGTTGGTTTGTTTTTAACTGCCATGTTGGTCAGAATCCTCCTTGGGGCATTTTTGTTACTTTTGGTCTCGAACCGCAGATGAGGCGTTGTTTTCCCTCCGTATGACGTTCCTCCTGCTGCAGTATTGTCCTTTCGGAATTAGGAACGAGGTGGAGTCTTCAGCTTTGTAAGGTTGATACCAGAGTAGTTCCAGCAAGGAGGTCTGTGGTTTGGGATTGTTTTTCTAGGAAAGCTGCTAAATTCAAAATTGGATTTGCTTTTGTAAATAAAAGGCAATTAGATAACAAACTGACCTTGGAAAAGGCCGAAGCTGTGATGCGCCTGTTTGCGTGCCGCTGTTGTGGGTCGGGTGCTGGCATTAGGGAGTCTCATAAAGTATTGTACCTCTCGGGTGACGGTAACTGTGACCTT